>APFE030023346.1:2012-28561 GCA_000404065.3 Pinus taeda | reverse complement strand
CATCTATTTAGAAAACTATAAATAGACAATTTGACGAGAAATCAAATTGGAAAGAGAAGTCAAATTGGGAAAGGGATAAAGATGCCTTCACAAGCAATTAAAGGATCACACGATAAATCGACTTATATTACCAGTGACGCGTAGATGGGAACCACAAACTAAACGATGAACGAATCTACTTTGCTTTCTCTTCTTTATACTACCTCCTTTTCTTTTCATTAAATATATATCTCATGTTAGATAAAGTTTTCAACTAGAAGGAATCTATGACTTTAAAATTTTATTAAAATAAATATTAAAAATTTACAATTTACCTTAATAATAAACAATCTAATCATAAAGTTAATTCCATTTATTTTGAGACAATAAGAATGTTGGTTATTCTTTTTATTTATATTCAATTTGGAAAATGATATGTTGAGTTTATTGTTATAATGATTTAGCCTTTTATTATTAAATGATTTTGAGTTTGAAGAATATCTTAAAAAAATATGTATTGAGAAGTCTTCTGTGAAAAATATAATGGAAATATACATGAGGTATAATGGAAATATACATGAGGTGATAAATATGTCTATTGAATTGTTGTTGTAGAAATATATGGTTAATATATAATGATTATATAAATTTATGTTAAGGGTTTAAATTCATATATTCGCAACTTCGATATTTATTTTAAAAGACATATATTATATGAGATAATGATATATGTATTATTGAATTGAAGGAAATAGTAAATTAATATTGATTTATTTTTAGAATTTCGAGTGGTGATGTTTATTTTAACATTAAAATATATTTTGGGTGTTTTTAACTTTCTTAAATAAAGACTTTTCTTTCTTTTCTCTTTCTTTCTGGTTCTTGGCCTTAGCTACTTTTTTTTTTTTTAATCAAATAAGAGTCAGACCTTCTATTAAGCTAAATAATAATACAAATTTACAAAATGCCGCACCCCCTCTGTGGGGATTCCACAGTAAGTAGCGCAGGCAAAAACCGAACCATGCAATCACCCCCAAGGGAAGCCAAAAGAAATCTTGAACTCCATGGAAGACAAGTCCCTGGGACTGGAGCACACAAAATCTGCTAGTATCCGAGGATTCACGCGAAAACCCCGAATAAACCACCCAAAAATGATTTACGGACTTGGCAAGAACTATAGTCTAAGTACACTACACTTTTTTCGGGTCTGAAACAATCGAATAACTTGCACGAGTGAATCATCACCGTTGATTGCTCAACTTAAAATCAATGGCCTTCATGGATATTGGGCGGATGAGAAGCACGAGGGATAACCATCCGATGAGGGCGGTTTTCTCTCACTTCTCGTTGCCACGTGTTGTGAGAAGAGTGGAATCGGAGGCCAACATAAAAAAACCAAAAACCATTCGAACCTTGTCCGATAGACCACTTGTAGTTTTGGATCCGTTGTTTCGCGGAAAAGCAATTACGCTCTATTGCAAAGCGAAGACCGTTCAACCAGTCCTGCGATCAATTTTTGAGCTTTCTGCATAGATTCTCTATCAGGCACACTTTGATAAAATTTAAAAAAGGCGATCAAATTGTTGGTTTGGCCCGATAGTAAACAGGGCTTTGGAAAGAAACCCCTACCAAAATTAGTTAGACAGGATAGGGTTCTCCATCCTCTTGCCTGTCATCTAAATCCCATTGGTTTGTCCTGTTCATCCATAGCTCCATATCTTTGGCTACTAGATAGAGACAACCCTCCCACAGTTTACCTGTAGATAACGAATCCCAGGCATGCCGAGAATCCCTGTCCCTATTGGTGACTCCTTCATTCGCCAACCAATCCACTAGCATGTTTGTGTTCCTTTTCACATGGACAAAACTTATAGTTTTAAGGGTTTGCAGGTGGGAATGAATACGGTGAAAGACCTACAGGAGCCTCCAATGCTTCAATACTTTATCTGGAGAAGTGCCATTACATATTTTCTTGGCCGCTCTAATGATCAGCTCTGAATTTGCTTCAATGATAACATTATGTAAATTGGACTCCACCAGTATTTCCAAGCATTGTTCTAATGCCAGAAGCTTAGCCATGTTATTAGTGGCCTTCCCCAAGTGGCTATGGAAGATTCTCAATGTTCGCCCCTGATCATTTCTTATGGCACCCCCAAAGCCTGCTAATCCTGGGTTGCCCTTAGAATCTTCATTGATGTTAACCTTGAAGAAACCATGGGGAGGGGGCTTCCAAATGCTAGCACCTGAATTTATTCAGATCACTCCCATTGTTGTTCCTTGAGGATTTATGTATCGGAGACCCAAATGAAGAAGAATATTCTCCTCTTAAGGTAGAGGAGGATCCCTAGGAAGTGTCCTCAATAAGCTTCATACTGTCTCTTGGAGTTGCTTTAGAATTTGATCTATTATGTGATGGGGTTTGCTTGTTTTGTTTTTGAAGATTTGCCTGTTGCGCTCTTTCCAAACATTCCAAATGACAAAACCATGAACTGAAGGCCAGGCCATATTAATAGTCTCATTTCTTGATAATTTCTTCCTCTAGTTTTTTAAAGTATTGGATATACTGAGATTGTCCCTATCAGTTTGTCTGAAAATTGAGGCCACCCAGTCCCACATCCTAGATGTGAAAGGGCAGATGTTGAGGAGGTGTTCAATCGTTTCCTCATGTGAGCCATAGAGGTGACATTTGGAGGGGCCAATGAAGCCTTTCTTAAGGAGATTCTCCCAAGTTTAGATCTTCCTATGATGCACAAGCCAGATGACTAACTTTATTTTCATCCAGTGTGGGGTTTGCCAAAGTTTCTTCCAGACTGGATTAGTATTCACAAAGTTAAATCCAATAACTTCCTGTTTAGCCTCTTTGAGGTGAAAGTTTCCTTCATTGTTCTTTCCCCATCTTAATTGGTCAGGTGAGGATGTAACCAAAATCCTTCTATGCTCTAGGTCTTGGGTGAGAGCATCTGCTTTGGCCTTTAGAGGATTTTCATCATTGTAACTTAGATCCTTCCATTTCCTCCATTTTCCATTGTTCCTTTCCTGGTCCCATAGTTTTTTTACCAAAAACCAACCTTTGCTATCTGTGTCCCTCTTGAGATCCACTAAGTCATCCTTATATAGGTTGGGTTCCTGTTGCTAGCTATCCTCCCAAAATCAGGCAAGATCCCCTGCTTGAATTTCCCAGAAACAGTGTTGTTGAACAATGCTTTTATTCTCAATGGCCAGGTTCCAAATGTGGGAGCCCCTGATTTTCCTTGTCATTCTAATATGATCCTTCTCTTGCCAATAATTGGCATATTGTTGTTTCCAGAGCTTAGCCCAGGGGGAATTCAACTCCTTGATCCATCTCCACCAAAGTTTAGCTCCCGAAACTTTGCTAAGAGTCTCAATATCGTGTAGCCCCAAGCCAATATGGCTTTTGGGCTTACAGATCTTGTCCCAGGAAACTAAAGCCCACTTCTTTTTCTCTTCCCCTCTGCCCCATAGAAAGTCCCTTTGAATGCCCCTTATCTATTGCTTAATGCTTTGAGGAGCAAGAAGAGCTGAAAACATGAAAGTGGGAATAGCCCACAAGACCGCCTGTGTGAGCACAAGGCACTCTGCTAAGTTTAATGACCTGCATGTCCATTTCCTAACCTTGTCTTGAAGTTTATTTAATATTGGTTCCCACACTTTCTTGCTTAAAGGTTTGTCAGTAAGAGAAATGCCAAGATATTTAGAGGGAAACTGTTCCCTTTGGAAACCAAGAATTCTAGTAATGTTTCTCTGAATGGCAATATTAGTATTAAAGAAAAAAAGTTTGGACTTATTGAGGCTTACCTCTGTGCCTACTACCATAGCAAAATTGTCTAAGATATTTTGGATTGATGTGGCTTCCTTGACTGTGGGTATGCCCTGCAGCATTGTATCATCCACAAATTTTTGATGAGTGTTTGCCTCTCCATCTGAGGTGAGCTTGATACCCTGGATTTGACCTTCAGTATTCACCATTTTGATCACCCTGCCTAGCCCTTCCATCATGAGGACAAAGAGGAAAGGTGAGAGTGGATCTCCTTTTCTGAGTCCTCTAGAGGGAGTGAAGGTTCTTGATGGAGCTCCATTAAGCAATATGGAAAAATTGGTTGTTGTAACTAATGCCATAACCCATCTTATCCAATTTTGGTCAAAGCCATATGCTTTTATAATTGCTCTTATGTAAGACCAACTTAGTTTGTCATATGCTTTCGCTAGGTCTAGCTGAATGATCATACCTGCTTGTTTGTTGCTTTTGAGGGAGTGGACCACCTCATGTGCTTGGATGATATTGTTGAGAATTTGTCTTCCTTCCAAATAGCATGTTTGCTCTTCCGAAATAAGATACGGTGAAGGGGCTTGATTCTGTTGGCTATCACTTTGGATATTATTTTATATACCACATTACATAAGGCTATGGGTTGAAAACCCTTCGGCATCATCGCATTTTCTTGCTTAGAAATTAGAGCTATGAAGGAAGCATTAAGAGCCTTTAGAACCTTTTTGGATTGTCTAGAGTCTACCACAACCTCGAGGATATCCTTTTTGACTGTTTCCCAGCAGGCTTTGAAGAAGTCTACATTGAAACCATCCAGGCCTGGTGCTTTTCCACTTTGCATTTCGTTAATCACCTCACTGACCTCCTCTTCTAATATTGGCCTATTAAGATTGTGGTTTTCCTCTATGCTAACTAGCTTGGGGATATACTAGGTGAAAGAGTCAATGAACCTATATCTATCCTCCATTGGTTCCTTAGCAATATTGAAGAAGTGTTGTGCAAGGATCAATTCCATATCTTTGTGAGAGACAAGCTCAATGCCTTGAGAATCTTTGATTTTTGTGATTCTGTTGTGTGCTCTGTGAGCCATAATATATTTATGAAAAAGCTTTGTATTTCTTTCTCCCTCTTTGATCCATTGAATCCTAGATTTCTGCCTCCAAAAAATTTCCTCTTGTGGGCATCGATCCTCCCATTCTTCCTGCAAAGAGTCAGTTAGTTTTTGCCTCTCTTCAGTGAATCCCTTTATAATATTGATCTGATTGATTTCATGGAGCTTCTGTTTAGTTTCTCTTTTGGCCTTGAAGATATCACCAAATTCCTTTTTGTTCTAGGCTTTAAGTTTGGATTTAATGTGTTTAGGTCTCTGCAGGAGCAGGAACATTTTAGTGCCCTGAATATTCATCTCCTCTCTCGACCATGTATCAATGTTGCTGGTGAATTGAGGGTGTGAGAGCCAGGCATTTTCAAACCTGAAAGGTCTGTTTCTCAGAGTTCCCATGAAGGTAGCTTCCAGTTGCATTGGCCAGTGATCCGAGCCACTAAAGGGCAGAATGGAGGCTGTCCAGTGTCATGGCAGGTCCTGTGAGGAGGAGCTCCTTTGAAACAATAAATCTATCAAGTTTGGAAGCCACTTGAGAAGCCCCTCCCCTTTTATTGTTCCACGTGAAGGTTCCATTCATTTTTTCAGTCTCCACAAGTCCCATATTCATAATGAAGTTCTGGAAAGCTATGGAATCTCTACTGAGCTGTCTAGTGCCTCCTTTTTTCTAAAAGAGATCTTATCATATTGAAATCTCCTACTATTATCCAGGGTATATTGGGATGTCTTGCTCTTAGATCCTCCAGGGAGGTGAGAAGCTTGAGTTTATCTGCTTGCTGCTGAGGTCCATAAACATTTGTAATCATATATATTTCCTTGTCACCTACAGGTTGACATACCAAAGACAGATAGTTCCTTGATGCTTCAACATCTAGGATTCCAAATTTTTGTGGATCCCATAATGTAAGAATCCCCTCCTCCTATTTATTTTCCTTAACTTCTAAATGCTCATACTTGGATAACCACTTCTTATGAATATCTCTTATTTTATCCATTGAACATTTTGTTTCCTGAATAAAAATCATATCTAGTTTTTCTTGTTTCATTCTAGAACTTAGATTCCTTTGTTTCCTTCTACTCCCTATACCTCTTATATTCCAGGTTGTGAGCTTCATTAAGAAAGGTTAGTAAAAGAATAGTTGGTGAGATATTTGATCTTACCTGAGTTGATCAATAATTTTCCACATTCGTTTAGCAACTCATTCTATCTTTTTCTTCCTGAGTTCATTGGAGATTGAGCTTATGAAGTCTCCATCATTATGACTCCACTTGCTCTTGACTATCATGGTTTCTTTTGACATTAGTTCCCTTCAATTATGACCTCCATATGAAGAGTTGTTGTACTCTGTCATAATCTTCTTTTGGCAAGAAGTCCACTCTTGTGTTTTTTACTTGTTCCAGAAATTTCTCTAGGTTTATATTTTCTCTGTCTAGAATCTCTTGTAGTTCTTGGTCCTTCGTGCTTGCTTCACTTGGAGTCATCTCATGGTCCTTACTGACCTCCATGCAGGTTGGTAGATCATCCATTTGCTGGTTTTTTACTGTGATATCCTCCATTTCTGCTTCGTTGTCTTACTCCTTGGTTCGATTCTCTGTGTCTTGGACTATTTCCTTGTTCTCCTCTGTTTCCTCTAGGATTATAAAACTATTGTGTCTGTCCTCACTGTTCTTCTTGTGGGTACATTTAATCCCTTTCCCTTTACCTCCAACCTTGGTGAAACCCTCGCGATCTCTGTCTGTAGTAGTTTTTCCATTGCCTTCCATATTTTTTGTCAGGTAGTCTTTGAATAGACGCCCATGTTCATGACATTTACAACAACTCTCTTCATATGGAGTTACATATTCTGCACCCACTCTTCATCATATACCTCTAAAATTATTGCTTCTGGAAGGGCTCCAGATAGGTCCATTTCCACACATATTCAGGCAAAGGAAGTATATTTTCCTTTCAGGATTGTCTTTGAGATCTTTAGAAAATACCCCAACTTGTTGCCGATAGTTTTCAAAGGTTCTGGTATCTAATAATCTAGAGGATGGGAGTATAATCTAATCCAAACCAGAACTGACGTGAATGTTTCACGTTTCGGAACAAATTTCATCATCCATGGACAGATATAGAGTTCTGCTGCAGCATAGAAATATGGCCCCCCTTCAAACACTCTATCTTTGTCCTCTAGGCTTGTGAACACCATTGTGAAAAAACCCTTGGAGCCCAAATGTAAATGTATTTCTCCTTTTGGCTTCCAATGGCTTTGTATTCCAAACATGTAATGCCTTCTTCGTTGGCCATAGACCCATGAAATTGCATATGATCGTATGTTTTGTCACATGATCCCTATGCACTTGTATTGCTGGGTCACTCAATATAACCCAGGGAATAATACTCGACTTGGGATTACATACTCCCGTGTTGCTTGTGGGAGTCGTTTTTTTTCCTGTTTCCTTCATTCTCTTATTCTTTACTTGTTCCCTGTTGATCCATTTCCTGATCCCGAAGTTTGTTTCTTCCAAAAGTTCCTTTGCCTCTTGCTTCTGAAACCTTTTCCAACGGTTTTTTGAAATGCTTCCTTCCTTCGTTCTTGTATACTTCTTTGACTGCCTGATTGTAGGAGGGAGTGGTGCTCCCCCCTACGCGTCCCACCAAGGTACCCTAAGAAAAACCCTATCACCAACTCCAACCCTATTTTCAGTTGCAGAGATCTGTTTTGCAGATTTACTTGCAAATTCGTCAATTTTCCATCCCTATCTTGGTGCTAGCTACTTTTACTCCAACCTTAAAAAATTATATATCCAAATCATGTGAAAGTTTAATCAAGGTAATGCAATTTGCAAAGAAATACCTTCAAATGTATATAACAACTATTTTATAAGTAGATTAGATTGTTCACCATATATAACTCAAATGAGCATTTTAAGCATGTCTTCTAACCAATTTCAAGGAATGATCCAACAAACATTCAAGGGATGTTACCGTAGCTAATATTTTTTATCCAACCATGCCACCTACACAGGTTCATATGACACCTTAGGTTTCACTTAAAAATATAAGTCGGGATTAAGGAAACCTACCCCTTTTTCTACACATAAACATAGCCAACCATGGATATCCCTTAACACCTCTTAATTTGAACATCTTCCAAAACATTGGTCATGGCCAAGCTTATCATGTCTATTTTCCCTAAATTAAAAAAAAAAATAATTGACACTCAAAGTTGAAACCTTCCTTAAACTGTTAGTATAAACATGATGCATAATTCATTTATGTAACATTCTCAATGCCTTAATGCTCAATTAAGGATATGGGGTATCATTTTTTTCTTCTTCTTCTTCACAAGATTAACAATTATATCTGATGCCACTTTGTCACAAACCCCTATTATATTTATCTTAACCACATTTGGAAAAACTTGATTTTCATCTCTCATACATTTTTCAAACAATTTACATGTAAACCTTTCTTTAAATACTTTGTATACAATCAATTAAGTAATATTTTCTTGCATACATTTTTTCAAACATTTTGTATACAATCAAATAGGAAACATTTTTCTAATTCCATTAGTAACATACTAATTTAAAAATGTCACTTAATCATGCAACTTTTTTTATTTATGTATTTGAGATATTTTATATGAATACTTTGCATGCAAATTGTAATAAAACATATTTAACACATTTATTCAAGTGATTTACATGCAAATAGGCATAGATCAACTATAGCAATACTATCGTACAACAATGCTAATATACAAAAATACTATCCCCATCCATAAAACAACATTTTCATTGGGGCATATATTTTTTCAAACACTTTACATGTAAACCTTTCTTAAAATAATTTGTATAATACAATCAATTAAGTAGCCTTATTCTTGTAGACATTTTGTCAAATGCTTTGTATACAATCAAATTCTCTAATTCCACTAGTACCATACTAATTGAAATATGCCACTCAATTATGCAACTTTTGATTTATGTATTTAAGATATTTGATCAAATAGTTTGTATACAAATTGTAATAAAACACTTTTAACACATTTATTCAAAAGATTTGTATGCAAACAAGCATAGATAAACTATAGAAATACTATCATACAACAATGCTAACATGCAAAAATACTATCCTCATCCACAAAACAACATTTTTATTAGGGAATACATTTTTTCAAACACTTTACATGTAAATCTTTCTCCAAATACTTTGTATAATACAATCAATTAAGTAGTATTTTTCATGTAGACATTTTGTAGAACATTTTGTATACAATCAAATAAGAAATATTTCTCTAATTCCACTACTAACATACTAACTAAAATATGCCACTCAATCATGCAACTTTTGACTTATGCCTTTGAGGTATTTTATCAAATAGTTTGTGTGCAAATTGTAATAAAACATGGTTAACACATTTATTAAAATGCTTTGCATGAAAATAAGCATAGATAAACTTTAGAAATAATATCATAAAACAATGATAACATGCAACAATCCTAACATACAATAATACAATCCCCATCCACAAAACAACATTTTCATTAGGGCATTTCATCAAACAATGTTTTTGCAATGAATCGTTAAACCGTTTAGGAATTTCTTCAAACACTTTGCATGCAAACTAATATAGCAACTTACTTAGGGAATATATCCTAAATCATAGTAGTCCAAGTTTTGAAAATTGAACCAGATGTTTATTTGGAGTTTCCCTCATTATGGTCCAAGTTTCAACCTCAAGAGCCCCCCAAATGAAAAGCTATAGCATAAATGCCAACATGACCTATTTGATGCATGATTTTAGGAGCATCTAGGAAGCTCAACTTCCTCTAATCATATATCCTAAAATATTTTGATCCAAGATATAAAATTTATATTAAATTATTAGTGTGATTTCCCCTCACTATGATCCAAGTTTCAACTTCTAGAACTTCCCAGAAGAAAAGTTTCAGAAAAAATACCAGTATGCCATGATTGGTGTATGATTTTAGGAACATCTAGGAATCTCAATTTATTGTCATCATATCTTCTAAAATATCATAACCTAAGGTCTAAAAGTTGTACCAAGCAATAAGTGGGACTTCCCCTCACTATAGTCCAAGTTTTAGCTCTTGGAACCTCCTAGAAGACAAGTTATAGCATAAATGCCAACATGACTTGTTTAAATATGAATTTAGGAAGCCCATCTTCCTCTGATCATATTTCCTAAAATTTCACAACCTAAGATATGAAAAGCAAACCATAGTATTAGTGGTATTTCCCCTCACTATGGTCCAAGATCCAGGTTCTGGAACCTCCAAGAAGAAAAGTTATAACATAAATGCCAACATGGTCTGTTTAAACAAGAATTTAAGAAGTCTATCTTCTATCTAGTGTTACAAAATTTATTACATATTAAAAGCTACAACCTAATAGTATAACAACTACATCCATGATAAATTTTTTGAAGGCTAAATGTATGTACATATAAACTTTCTAAAAAGGATCAATTAAATAATCATGCATGCCACTAAACCATCTATACCAAAAATATCAGTAGCATATAAATACAAATTAAATATCTATTGCAACTAGAAAAATACTGGAAACAGAGTAGGGTGAGTGACATTCCACCCGACCATAGGTTCAATTGTGCTACAATTTTTCTCATAGCTAGACACCCCCATGTGATATCTTGATGCCTTGAGGAGATCTTAACTTGGGGATTTAGCACATAGTTTTTAGACCAGATTTAACACAAAACGTGAAGGTCACTCTCCTTCACACATTGGAAAAGCTCAATCTCTATCACATAGGTTATCAGTCACAACTCTTAATCAGCCACAATATATGAAGCTCTTTGGATTTTGCTACAAATTTTCTTTCCAATTCAAATTTTTAAGTGAGAGGGAAAAGAATGCATAAGAGAGAAATAGAAGAGAGAAAACCTATCAGCTTAAGAACTAAGAACTAGAACCCCTTGATAGTTTATCCTTCTTATTTTTATAAGCACACCTTAACCCTTCATCTTCCCAATATCTCAAATAAAAAATGTACTAAAAAATAAACTTTAAAAGAACCAATAGGATTCAAGATGATGATGTCATCCCTAAAATAAAATATTTTGGAGGGAAAAGAAAAAATCTAATTTTTTTATTGTATTTTGAACTTATCTCCTTATATGTATACTCACATGTCAAGTGTAGACACCCTTTGGATATGGAATTCAATTCCACTTCCAAGATGTACCCACTATGCATACTTCTAAATAGTCCCACATTGAAAAAAATTGAAAATACATGAAAAAACACATGTTCAACATACTTTTTTCATGTCTTTTCATTTTTCTCGATGTGGGTCTACTCAAAAGTATGCAAGGTGGGTACTCATTGGATGTGGAATTGAATTATGCATCCAATGGGTGTCTACACTTGACATTTGAATAAATCTATAAGGAGATAAACCAAAAATAAAATATAAAATATAGTTTCCTTTCTTTTTCTTAAAAAATTCATAAATCTTATATATTATTTTAAACTATTGTTTTTTTATTTTCCCTAGGAGACCCATTTTAGAACTCGAAATTCTTCTATTTTTTTCTAGAATATTCTTGGGAATGCCAACCATCACATCCAAGGAAAATATTAATTATTCAAGTAAGGCTAGGATTTCTCCTACCCCTGCATCTTTTTCCTCCCTCGTCAAGTTTTCTCCCTCTCCAAGGCATCATAATTTATGAGCACTCCACTTTCTTTAGTTCTAGCATTTTTATTTATAAAAATAAAAATGCAACATATAATAAAGTTTGACATCATAACATCAATGATGACACCCTAGCATTATTTGTCCTTAATTACGTTACAACATTTGGAGTAATGAAAAGGGAATCACAATTTAGATAAATCACATCTTACAGTAGACATCTAATTAAATATTCTCAAATTTACCACAATACTTCATAAGATAACATCATACAACGTTTCCTCCTAAATGTGCAAAAAAAATTCCCTTACCCAAATTCAAATAGATTGAAATTGAAATTGAATACTTAATCAAGATCATTGAAGAAAAACTAAGCAACCAATCCAATGCACTTGCTACATCAGGTTTTAGGTATAGTAGGTCCTTTATTGACGTGAGAAACCATTTTCACGTTAACAAAAATACTCATTTAATAAGTGAAAATTTTAATGGAATTGCATGAAACTAAATATCAACTTACCTCATTTACCCTTAGGATTGACATATACTCTTGACACAGTAAGTGCAACACTCGTCCCTCAAAATATCATCATGTTATCAAATGTTAGATAAATTATTGATTAAAACTCGAGATATTATAAAGAAAACGTTGAATAATTCAATTCGTGTGAAGTGTCACATTTGAATGTACCACTATTGTCTCGAAAATTAAAATAAAAAAACATGAGCCTCTACTTTTGACCTAAGCTTGGGGTGATGTGCCTTTTGACATTTATAGTAGAGTGTATTAAGAATGCCCCTTTGATAAATTATACCCTAACTAGGAGCCTCCTTTGTACGAAGTTTAATTATGACAAATGTTTAGTGACTGAGGTAACCCCCATGCCTAAACCCCTTCTTACCATCCCTCTACACTTATAAGTTAGCCATACCTTTAAGCCTAAATTCTCCCTTGAAATTTTAATTTTCTTTGAGGACCCTTCATGACGCACCAATTTTTTAAGTCTTGATGCTCCCTCAAACTCTCTTAATTTTATTTCTTAACTTTGACGCTTTCTTAGCCTAGTTACAAGCAAAGTACCTCTATAATTCTCTTAACATAACTCATTCCCTCCCTACCCTACTTGTGGAAATCCATTTTCATCATTCCTACATTACTTAGAGTCATCCCTTTACTTCCTTCAACCTACTTATCTCACCCCACTTAATATTGTCCCCAACCTCTTATTATTGCATTGATCACCTTAGACTTCTCCTAGGCTTGTTGATTATTTTCTATGTTTAACATAACTCATTCCCTTCCTACCCTACCCATGGAAATCCATTTTCATCATTCCTACATTACTTAGAGTCATCCCTTTACTTCCTTCAACCCACTTATCTCACCCCACTTAATATTGTCCCCAACCTCTTATTATTGCATTGATCACCTTAGACTTCTCCTAGGCTTGTTGATTATTTTCTATATTGATCCCTTATTTACCTTAGCCTTATCGAAAAAAAATCATAAATCATTCACACCATCTCACTAGCTCATTATACATCAATATCTCGTCTCTCTTTCTCCTTTAATTGTATTGATGTATATTTCAACATCCATGGATTTGTACTTATTTTCTTCTCTTTATTTATCCCTTAGCTTTTAATTTTTTTTTTCTCGACTTTGGAGGCTTTTATGGCCTTATGTTTTTGGTTTTTCTCTATTTTTTTCTTGAAATATATGTAGTTCTGATTTATCCCTTCTTTGCATGATTGAATTTCATGGCTATTCCTTAGGATCTTCTTGTATTTGTTTTTATTTTTATTTTTGTCATCCCGTAATCAACCTTCCAATTTTTTATTTTCTCACATCTTTTACATAGCTAATCAAACTTAATCATTTTGAGGGGAAGTTCTATTTTTTTTTCTCACACCATGTATGTTTCTAGTTATCATTTCTCTTTTTAAGGGGGTAAGTTTTTTTTGTAACTCATAACTTTATGTGGTTTTTTAATGTTGCATCTTTTAAGTAGTGAACCTTTTGTTTTTCGCTCTTTTCACGTGGTTTTTAAACCTTACTATTTCGTAAGGTTATTCTATGTTTTATTTCTCACATATTGCATGTGGTCATTTAGAAATTTGGTGATCAAGGAAATATTAACCAAGAAAAATGCACTTTATATCAAAAAATTCCACCTTACTTCAATGAGGTTGTAAATTTATGACATAGAACAATTTTTTTTTTGTAAGCCATATTTTTTCATTTATGTGAAAATATTACATTGCTATCCATAATGTTCCAAAATTCCACCAACCTCACTCTTACTAGATTTGTTGTCTAGTAGATAGTTTCCAAAAATGACCACACCATACCAAAAGGAATTTGAAGTACATAACCAGAAAGGAACAAGAAACCAAAATGCCAGTAGTATCAAAACACAACACAGAGCCATTAAGGTTCAGATGAAGTTACAAGAGCATGATTCTTTGGGTGTGAACTAGGGGGGAGCAAAGGCTAGAACTCACAATGTACATGTTTTTCCATATGGGTTATATGACCATCCAGACATTCTAGGCTTTCTTGCATGTGTCATTGGTTTTTCTGAAGGTGAGCCAAGCTGTCCTACATATTCCGTTGATTCCTTTGAAGGTCATTCATGAATGAGATGATATCATTTTGTTCATCATGCCTATCTCTAAGAAACTATTCCATAATATTTTTGAGTGTTTTCACTAGCAACAAGTGTTTTCAAAGTAGCACATGTTCTCCTAAAGGCTAGGAGAATTACTTAGGTGAAAATTTGTTACCTCATCTGGGGCCAAAGTCTCCAGGAAAGGATGACTTGTTTGTCCCCTCTCTCCAATCCCATGATGGACTTGGTCATATTGATGTGGCACATTATAACTTTCTAGGGACTAGGTAGACCAAGGTATGGGAAGTGCAAAACTAAGCTATAGGGAAAAAACCTCCCACAACACCAAAGAAGAAACAATTCAAAAGAAGAAAAGGGACCTTGTGAAACCACTAAGTTGTGGCTTGCCACATTCCCAAAGAAGTTTAGGGTGATGAAAATACCTGGCCCGTAAACCATTGTGAAACAATTTAGATAATGACATCTTAGTAAGGTTAGAGTCAGGCCACTAAGGGAGAAAAATATGAGTGTGAGATCTTGTGACCTGCAGTTTATATATATAACCACATAGGCATAACTGAGGCTAAAAGGAAATGCATGGAAATAAGTCCAATGGACGAGAGAGTCCATAAAGGCTAATATACAAAAGTAAAAAAGAGGAGAGCCGAGTGTATACTTTTACTTGTAGATTCAACAACTTATGTGATATGCTAAAACAAAAGAAAACAATCTCCTCTACTCTTCAGCGGAAACCAAAATTGATCGATGAAAAAACTAAGCAAAAAAGGAAGAAATTCAATCGCACATAACACAATATTTTTCTGGGGAAAGTAACTGCTCAAAACCCCAACTATCTATACTACATTAACTCGAGTATTTTTAGGTTTATATATATTCTGTTTGGAAGATTCTTCTCTCAATATATCATTCATGATCTATCATTTTCGGTCCTGATGATGGACCCCCTTTGGGGTTCGAAACGTTGACATAATGAACATAATACTATGGATAATCTGGATCATACTACTCCAAAAAACTACCACAGAAGC
Organism: Pinus taeda; assembly: GCA_000404065.3. Classification (NCBI taxonomy): domain Eukaryota; kingdom Viridiplantae; phylum Streptophyta; class Pinopsida; order Pinales; family Pinaceae; genus Pinus; species Pinus taeda. The sequence goes on along the minus strand of APFE030023346.1, from coordinate 13,359 downwards.
TTAAAGTCTAACATAAATACCATGCTTGTTCAACTCTGAACAATTCATGCACAAGTACAATCTATCTATCTGCTTCACAAACTAGCTCAACCCAACACTTAGCCAAATCTGTTGCCTTCCAAGACCGTACCTCCTTGCGTTGGTCCCTTGGTAATTAGACCATATTTAATTGGGAAATTCCTCACTAGTAACTACACATTCCATCCATATGCCTTCTACTGATTGCATGCACCATATGTACAAATCAGAAAATTATAGAAGTGATAGTACACTATCCTTGAAGTCTAATCTCAACTGGGTCTTCATCTGAACTGACATGCATGAGCTATTTTGAGTAATTTATTAATTATCTGATTGATCACTGCATGTGAATTAAATCCAATTTAATTCACTTAACCACTCACTAGTTCCTCCAACGGTTAGAACTAGTTTAACTGAATTTAACTTGATGAAACTGAATTAATTAACTACAACTCAATAATAACTCAATCGGAGCCCCTAAAATTTAGGAATCACTCTACATGACACTAGATAGAATTCCAACTCGAATTTACTGAGCCAACTAAGTCAACTTAACTTAATTAACTACTACAAGCTGCTATGAGAATAGAATTACAATTTAGTTCCCAATTTAATTCAAGGAAAAATTAAATTAGAGTTTCTCGGTGTTATTTTTAACATTTCTTGTTGCTATTTTCAACACTCCCTCTCAACAAGAAAGGAATTCAACTCTATCTTAATTCGGTACCTGTTAGCTTCCTGCTGCAGCAGGTTATTCATATTTCATGATTGACATTTTACAGGCCAAATATGTCGTACTTTGCATGCTGCAATGGTCCATATTTGCTTAATAGTCTCCAAACGAAGAAGGCTATTTCAAGATTCATTCAATTGTTTCTAACTTTGCATTGTTCCATTTGCATTATTGCGAACTTTTCTTTATGCTCCCTAGTATCTGATTGCTTCTAGTCTCTTCCTCTGTCAATTTAACATATGACCACATCAACCACCATTGATCCATCCTGCGAATGTGTACTATGGGCTCCCGTAGCAAGGTAATGATAAATGAGACAAAACATCTCAATGGACCTTGCCCAAATTTAGGCACTCTTGGGACTAGTACTTCACATCGTCTTACCTCTCACCTAGAGGTATGGTTGCATGTTCTCCCTCTTCCCACTTGGCTCAAAATTTCCCCCTACTAGGGGTCTTTGCTTGAGTGGATGCCTCCACTCGGTCTCCTCTTTGCTTCTCCAATTGTGGTTGCTCCACAACTTGCTGAGGCCTCTTCTGAGGCTACATGTTGAGAGGTAATTCATGTTCCCTCTCAACCACCAAGTATCTAACCTTTGCCTTAATACTCAAAGCTTTACATGCATCTTTGACCTCGAGAGCATATAGGTTCTTGACTCAGACACTGATTTGTTTCACTTGTCCCATGGTGATTTGTCTAAGGAAAAACTTTCCTTTCCTAAAAATCACATCGTAGCCACAATATTCCAATATTGCGGCAGAAACAAGATTCTTCTTTAGTCCTAGAACATACATCACATTTGTGATTCTGAGAGGGGAGCCAAAATCCCTCCAAAAGGTAATTGTACTGATGTCAGCCACACTATACCTCCCATCATCTCCAAAATCTATGTTATATATGAGGTCTTTCTCCTCCAAGTCACTGAAGAGATATATATTCCCCATCATATGGAATGAGGCACTATTGTCGAGAGACCAAATGCTTCCCATGACAGTGTTTTCCATGCATGAAATGAGAGTGAAATCATGTTCGAATTGTGAAGCTAGAGCTTCACCTACTACTGCTACTGCAAGCTCCTTCTTGCTTGCTTTCTTCTATGGGAAATTTGTGGCATAGTGCCCACACTCATGACAGTGAAAACCCTTGAAGTTCCACAAGTCCTTATTTCTGCCCTCCTCATCTTGGGACTTCTTTCCCTTGTCTTTCTTTTCTTTTCTGACTAATGAAAATTTATCTTCTACTTCTTTGGATGAGGTCCCATATCTTGTGTTTTGCCGAAACTCTTATTGTATCAAGTCGGACCATAATCGCTCCCACTCTCGTAGCTTCTCCCTCCCTTTAAGTGAGTCCTCATAACTGTTCCAGCTCTTGGGAAGTCTTAGAAGTGTTAAGCTCACTAGATCATCTTTGGAAACAATAATCTTGACACTTCCAAGCTCATCCTGACATTGAGTGAACTTCGTCAAGTACTTCGGAATAGAGTCGCCCTTCTCCATCTTGATCTTTTTGAGTTTGTCCTTTAGTGCTAGCTTCCTATGGTCACTGCTATTTTGAAACAGGTCTATCAATTCCTTCCACATTACAAATGGAGTTTCCTTACCATGGATATTCGAGACAATATGATCTCGAACTCCTTTTAGGATAATCCCTCTCACTTTTGTCACACACTTTCTCCATTCAACTAGATCTTTAGCATCAAATGCTAGAGGCTTTGGAATATCATGATCTATGAATTCCTTCAACCTGTTGCCTTCCAACACTGCCTCCATCATGTCCTTCCAAGATATGTAATTCGATCTTACCTCCAGGGCATACTCAAGTCTCAAACCGTACAATGACATATTGCTGACTCTGAAGTATGAACCTGCAAATTTGATTTCACCTGCACAAAAAACTCAAATTTTCCTCTTTTATAATGTCATCATCTTTAATACCATGTATATTTTTACTTGTAGATTCAACAACTTATGTGATATGCTAAAACAAAATATAAGAATCTACCCTACTCATAGGCAAAAACCAAAATTGGTCGATGAAAACTCTAAGCAAAAAAGGAAGAATTCCAATCACACACAACACTATTTTTCTAGGCAAAACAACTGCTCAAAACCCCAACTATCTATATTTCATTAAGTAGAAGATCTGAGAAGAAAATACAATGCTTGTTAAACCCTGAACAATTCCTGCACAAGTACAATCTATCTCTCTGTTTCACAAACCAACTCAACACAACACTTAGCCAAATTTGCTGCCTGCCAAGCCCCTACATCCTTGCGATATTCCATTGGGAAATAGCCCATATTTAATTGGGAAATTCCTCACTAATAACTATGCAATCCATCCATAGACCTTCTACTGATTGCATGCAGCATCCGTGAAACTCAAAAAATTATGCAACTGATAGTACATTGTCCTTGAACTCTAATCTCAACTGGGTCTTCATATGAACTGACATGCATGAGATATTTTGAGTGATTTATTAATTATATGATTGATCACTGCATATGCATTAAATCCAATTTAATTCACTTGACCACTCACTAGTTCCTCCAATAGTTAGAACAAGTTTAACTGAATTAAATAATTACATCTCAATAATAACTCAACCTAGGCCCCTAAAATTTAGGAATCACTCTACATGACTCTAGATAGAATTCCAACTCGAATTTACTGAGCCAACTAAGTCAACTTAACTTAGTTAACTGCTACAAGATACTATGGGAATAGAATTACAATTTAATTCCCAGTTTAATTCCTAGTTTAAATTAGAATTTCTAAGCTATTTTTAACATTTCTTGTTGTTATTTCCAACACTGAGATCCAAAATTAAACCCATAGAACTCAAACATGGGAATTGGAAACTAGTCCAAGAAAAAATGTCAAATTACCTCATAAATGTGTTGTGAGAAAGGATATGGGTTCACTTGCAAGTACACCCTAGATAAATGAATCAATTTCCATGCCTCTTCGGCTCCTAATAACTGACAAGGGTTCATGGTTTCTAAGATACTAGTGTCCCATATCTTTCTATCAGTCGGTTATCAACTACTGAGTCACCTAGAGGAGAACCATGGAGAAAATAGTGTGCCTTCAGAGTAATTGAAGGGTTGGCATACTAGGCCATCATGTAGACAATCGTGCCACCCCTTGAAATTCCAAACCTCCTACATCAACGACCAACTAGAAAGAAGGATAACCAAATTGTGCTCAACACCCCCCATACTATATAGATTATTGGAACATAAACACTACATGGGGGGTGTAGGGGGGGGGGGTATGTCATGCCACCCCCCCCTCTCTATGAGATTTGGGAATTAGTGCATTCTTAAGGATGAATTGAAATATTTAGAAATAAACCAACAAATATGTCAATTTTTCCCACCACTTATGATCTAGATAGGGACATTATATGATTTTTCATTCATATCAATGGTTTCAAAGTGAAAAAAATGAATGAAACAACTTAGAGGAGTAGGTTTACTAGTGGGGCCTATTATACAACAAATTGACCCCCTCATCAACTCAGAGGGGAAAGACATGATAGCTGAAGCAAAGACCAAGATCACATGCCTTGTTTCCACAGTAACGCTGACTATGCACTGACAACCTACTTTATAAAGCTTCTCTGCAAGCCTAGGGGTGTGGTAGTGACCCAACTAACTTTAGGTGCTAGTTCGGGAACAATGTTAGTGGACCCTAATGAAGTTCTAAGGGTCAAAGGAGCGAATTGACTCATAAATATCTACATATTTGCTCCTATATCTACTCAAGAAAAGCAAGGAAACATCTCAAGTTCAACCTATTTGGGGGATTTCTAATCCTAATGAAGGATGCAAATGGGAAAGGGCTGAAAAGCATGGCAACTTCATTGCTTTTACCCTAAGGAACTCATGGAGGAACTTGGCAACCCTCACTCAATTGCTACATAAGAAAAGCTATGGCTATGGTGATAGAGTTCAAATCATTTGAAAGGATAGCATACTTGATTGTTGAGCATTGTCTCAAATCATAAGAAGGTGGTAAGAAGGGGGAGTGAGAGAGAAGTTAGAGGGGTAAGGGAAGGTTGATGCAACAAATGGTTGTAATCAATCTTCTGACATTAATATAGAACTGCAGTTGTATTGTCTACTTCGTGGTCTTGGTACTATCATTTATTTATTTCTTTGTCCAATACCTTTTAGCATGTGTAGCTTAATTATGTGTAACTAAATGTTCTTTTATTTATTCATGTGTTAGTTATTAGAGTTGTATCTTGTGATTATGCTTGTCTCTTCTATGTGCAGGACTTGATCTGGAGCTGGCTCAGGGGACTTCCACCTAGTTGCATTGCGCTCTCCGGAAAATGTACACAGAGGCTTGAGGTAATCTATTTGTCCTACTTTGATAGTTAGTTATTGTTTATGAACATGCATGTAACTTTGTGACAGTTGCATATAATCTTACAGTTTGCCAAAGGTCCCGGGAAGACCTTTGAGGGTATCTCCATTATCCTTACACCGTGCATTTTATCCTACAAGAAGAATTGGCGACTCCACTGGGGACTATACATCTAGTTCCTGGTTTACTCAAACAGATCTCAGTTTCCTCCTCCTTCTAAGACTTCCCTATACTTTTGCATTCCCTTTCTGACCCACCAAAACCTTGCTGCATCTTGCTTATACATATTCATAATTGAATTTGATCTAAGAAGCCTTGTTTTGAACTGTTTTCCCATAATAACACAGGTTAGTAGACTACACAATGCTTTATAAAGCACCGTGTCTACACACACAGAGCATTAGTGGATCCAGTAACTCTCTGTGGCCATTGCTACAGAGCGTTAGTCTCCCAAAATCTTGATTTCTAGTTGTGTTTGCAAACCCAAGGGGATAGGAAGCCTGTTCGTGGACCAAAATAAGATATGCTACTGCATTTTGTTAGCAAGATAGGTTTCCTAAAAGTATTTTTTAAGGAAATAAGCTGTTTTTTCTTTCTTGAATTTTTTTTATCAGAGAAAAAATCATCAATTATTTTATTCATTCTTCTATTTAGCTGGTTAAAAGCTGTTTTTTTTTGGTTTCAAGTAGTTGTTAGGAAAGCATTGGAAAGATTTATGTTGGTTATGCATGTGTTATAATGACTATGATTCATGGAACAAATATGAATATGCGAAAGACTCTCACTTGTAGAATACAACTTGTTTTCATCGAATTGAATATTTTTTAAAGAATTGTCTTGTGCATGATTTTTTGAGTCAGAGTCCCATCACATTTCATACGTCAACTCCCCTACCGAAGACAATAAAAAAGTACACATAAAATTTACCTAAAATCAATTAGTAACTCTTCATTGAGAAAACACACATTAGTTTAGGCTAAGATCTTGGGATAGGTAGTGTGAGTAAACTGCCCAAGATCGAAAACCAAAACTAGTGTCATTAAAAGAGCTAAAATTCCTTCTGCACTCATACTACCAGGACCACTCCAGTCAAAGCGGAGCTAAATATGAGACAACATTGGACTGTAACTGAAGGTAGCCCGCCTTCACTTGCAAATCCTTTGGGTATTCTATGTATTGGGGATCCCTTCGGGGATTTCGAAGTTGAGTCAAGGACTCAGGTATCCTGCCCACACGACGTACTGTTTACGACTATGTCCCCCTCGGTAGTGTCTATGATCTGAGGTATCCTTAGTGGCCAAGCTTTTAGGGACTTACATAAGGTGACTGAGGTAGGTTGCCCTGGTAGCTGACACAATGTACCTACTCTGTCTTCAGTTTTTGGGAGGGCGCTCGTCTTCACGAGAGTACTTGGCCCTTCAATCTGAGGTTCAAGCGAAGCTCTAGAGTAATTGCAACTATACATTTGGCCAATCCTCTCTGTTATTCATTGTGATATTGGGTTCCATCTCCAGTGATCAATGCTTATTAGACAGGGTCATTTCCCTCTGTTTGTTGATTGATCAACTTAGTGTATTTCTTATATTTCTTAGGTACTCGTGTGCTATCATTGAGACTTTAACAAATATCATGATAAAAATTATTGATAAATATTAACAGTGACCGTGGCTACATCCGACCCTCATCATCAATTTAGACGATTGTTAGGACTTCCTCCACTCATTGCGGAAGATCTGCCAAGCTCTAATGAATTGGATTCCCCATCTTCAGGGAATCAGTCTCCTAGATCTCACATGGAATCTGTTTGGACAATCGACGATTCAAGTTTTCCGGAGGATTTCTTTACCGAAGGATTTCTTCATCACTTTAACCCTCTGCTCACGAATCCATTGGACCCACTCTTGGTTCCAGTGGCACTTGTACTCCCTATTTTTGTAGGTGGAACATTTCCATCCATCTTGTTGATGACTAACAGGTCGTGGAACTTTGTGGACACTTTTGGTCCTCCACCACTTCCCCAGTTGACAGTCACCACTACACTGTAGATGGCAAACCCCACTATCCCATTTGTCCTAGGTACAACCACTCACATGACACCCTCTGCGAGTGGAACCTAACTGATGCTAGGTTCCACTCCTTTAGTGTCAAACTGTATACCTTCGACAAGTGATACATACAACACACCATATAATGCCCAATATAGCACTATTAGCGTGATTCCATTCACCAACAATATGGTTGACAACCATTGTATATTTCAATCCCCTAGATTCAAGTATCTGGGGGCATTCCCAATATGCACATACTGGTCGGGAATGTAATAGTTCCCCCTCCATTCTCAGGCATGCATGGTCAGTCATTAATTGGCATGAGCGTTTCTTATGTCAATCAAGGACATATGGTTAGTTCTGTGGTAGGCGGGAATCCTCAAGGAGGTCCCAACCAATCCATGGGGGCACCCTGCTCATAAATGCAAATGAGTCAAGGGGGCACTACTTATCCTGGGGGAAATTCTATACCCCAACATTAGATTCCCCATGGAAACCCACACTACAATGCGATACCCCAAGGCAACTACTATACCACGCAACCTATGTATAATATTGAGACTCAAACGATGGGAGGATTGCAAGGTTCCTTAAGTCATATGTCATATCCTTGGTCTGAGTTGGGGGCACCACACACTTTGCCTTTCTTGGTAACATTGGATATCCCTGACTTGTACAAACTTACAAATGACCCCATCTACCACAACTTGCTTTGGCCACCGATCCTGCATAAGATACCAATAGACATCCCCAAGTTCGAAGGCAAATAAGGGGAGGATTCAGGCACTCACAACACCACCTACCATCTTTGGTGTGTTTCCAACTCCATGGTGGGTGATAGTGTCCAGTTACGTCTTTTTCCCCGCACCCTCACTGACAACGCAGCTAAGTGGTACATTGAGTTACCATGCACGTCAGTAAATACCTTCGATGCTCTAGCGATGGAATTCCTAAAGCACTTCCAGTGACCCATCCGCTATGAGACTCGGACAGAGCTCCTCACTTCACTACGTCAGGATACCACCACCCACATCTCTGATCATATACATGAGTGGAGACGTAGGTAGACATTATTTAAAGCTCCCCTCCCAGACTATCTCTTAGCAGACTTGTTCTACAAGTCCCTACTCCAGGAAATCGCTAAAGATGTCTCTTTAGGTGGTGTGGTCACAAAAGACCAATCCATACATTGTGCCCATCACTTAGATATGATATATTCACAGTCTAGCACTCTTTACGATGTAATCCCAAATTCCCCTCGTAACTCCAATGTCCCCGCTACTTAGCAACCCAGAGCACACGCTAATGGGATTATCGACACAACCTCTGGGGCTACTGTAAAAAAACTCAGTGGTCACATTGCCCAGATGTCAGTGGACCCCTCTACCAAATTGACTGCTCTTCCTACCACCGCGATAAACTCTATGTAGTCTACACAAAATCCCAGTGGTAAGAACAAGAAGAATAAGAAAAAGACCACTCCTTCTGAAGAGTAGTCAACAGAGCAGTGTAACCTAAAGCAGAAGGCTACTACACCCTTTGATGATGGAAAGGATAAACCCGCCTGATTCCCTTGAAAAATCTGTGCGCAAGACCACATGACATATCTGTGTCCACGTCTACGGGAATGCACAGATTTCATTGCTAAAAAGGATATTGGTAGGATCCTCGCTGTCCTTAATAATCCTTTCCTTGCTCAGCAGTAGCAAAACCTTATTGCAAACCAACCCCAACCCCCGCAAGGGGGAAACGGTGGTTCGCAACATCTTTCAGCTGGTGAAGGATCTTCTACCATTTACACCTTTGAAACGGTAGATCTACAAACAAGAGCCAAATCTTATGGAGCTCCTGTCGCTCATGCAGAGGAACCTTCCTCAAGTTAAAACCCACCGCCACCCAATGATTTTCATATCGAATGACTAGTTGCTGACCTTGTAATTCGCTCCCCCAAAGGGGCACTTTGATGCACAATACACAATACATCGGCACGTGCCGCCCAAAACTACATCATTGTAGAAGACTTGGCACAAACGCCATCGGCTATGTCGGTGCTCGAAGTATTACAAACATGCCTAGCACAAAGGAAAGCTTTGCTTTCATCTATTGGTGGTATCAACCCACAGGTTTCCATGCTTGCAATTTTCGACATGGAAAAGTGTAAACCTCCCCTTTCCCACTAGCTTGCATTTCAGGTGCAATTTTTTTCAAAAGGTAAAGGTATACAAAGAACTTTCATCGACAAAGGTGCTTCTACCCATGTCATGTCAGCATCATGTTGGCTCGATTTGGGTTCTCTAACCCTATCCCTGCCGTCGAATTCCCTTAAAGCTTTCGATGACCACACTTTCATCCCAAAAGGTTACCTAGCTAGCTATCCCATCACCTTGAGTGGGAAAATGATAACTGTAGATATTGAAGTTGTGGATCATAAACTCAACTATAATCTACTTTTGGGCTGCACTTAGACTTATGCCATGAAGGCCATTGTGTCTTCGGTCTTCTGTATCATCCTCTTCCCTTGGATGGAAAGATAGTCATAGTGGATCAACTGTCCCTTTGCACCCCAGATTACTCTCTGTTACCTAGCAACTCTATACCTTTATTGGGTGGTGTAATTGACTCTTATGTCAGTATTGGTACCAGCCTACTGAAGGCTTCTTCCTTGATGGGTTGTTTCCCTCTTCAGCCACTGATCCGAATTGGATCCATAAACGACTAACAAAGAACCTTAACTGTATCGAGTTGAAAAAATCCTTGAAAATTCTGAAACAGCGATCAAAAGACGCCTTGAACCAGTGGCAATGGCCGCCAACGTGGAATGACAAGGACCTCAATCAAAGCGCGTTGACCAAGGCCCATGGAGACTACGTAGGAGGTCAAAATAGCCCCTCGGAGCCCTGGATCAGGAAAAGGAGGTGATTTTGATGCATGATTAGCACTAATCGTGCATCACTGGGAAAACAGGGCTGAAATGGAAAGGCCTTAAGCACTCGGTCACGTTGGGAGCTGGAGAACCGTGGGCTTAAAAACAAAAAAGCGCAAAAGGACAAAGGCGAGACATGTGCTCTGGAAAACTGGTGGTATCGATTGGGGTGCCCTTGAATGGTAAGAGGTTTTGGAGGAGAGCGGAGCGATCCCACTTAGCGATCGACGCGTGGTAGCGGAGGTGAGAGAAAAATCGCCATGATTGCACGCTAACGGTCGAGCAAGTCAACCACGCTGGATGTGCATATGACGTTGGATATGGAGGAGCCCAAATCGGACGGCTGAGATTGCGCCCGATAGAAAGAAGTGGAATCGACAAGGAATAAGTTGTGATTTAAAGGGATTTGGAATCCATCTGACCGCCACGGTGGAAAACGAACATATCCACAGAAACGAATCGACGAGCAAACTGGCGCTGTTCTGATGGGGACATGTGGCACTTCTCGAGCGTTCATGTTGATGCTGAACAGGGAACTCCAAGCGCAGCTGCAGAAGGAGAATCGACGTAGGCGAGAGAGGAACCGAATAGGCATAGGGATCGAATGGTTAAATCCATGAACAAAGACAGTCGAAGAGAGGACTTGGAGAGGAGTCCAAGTGACCAGAGAGATAGTGAACAGTGAACCCTGAGAGGAGGATTGAACACAGAGAATAGTAAAGCCAGGCAGAGGAGATAGAGGGCCGAGCTGACCACAGGCAGCGTCGAGCACTAGAGAGCTTGAAGATTCAAGCCTTCCCATAGAGGAATCTGTCTGGATTGAGCATCACAGTTGGCTCTTTCCACTGTAGACCAAAGGTCATAGAGCTGATAGGAAGAACAAGAGTCTATGTACTCTGAGTGGCTTGGGGAATCCAAGAACCACCCTGCCAAGCAAAATCTGCTTCAGGAGAACTCACATTGAGTCCCTGTATTGTAATTTCTTTGTCATAAGACACAATAAAACAAGTCCACCACTGAAGCTGGACCGGAGACGTAGCCCTGGAGAATAGGGTGAACTCCTTATTAAAAATTGTTTGTGTCTTAGTGTTGCTTACTGTATTTCTCTGATGTCTTTCCATTTAAATTTCTGTGTATTGGCAATCTGATCGATCCATTGTTTCAATAACACAGAACACACACACCAACACATGACTCTGTAATACCTTTTGTTTAATAAATCTTCAACTGAGGTTACTCATAGGG
>APFE030023344.1:0-56117 GCA_000404065.3 Pinus taeda | reverse complement strand
TATTATTTTAATTAATTTTATTACAAAAATATTTTAGTTAGAAAAAATATTGTTAATGTTATAATCTTAATATTTAAAATTAAAAGACATATAAATAATTGCCATCTTTAATAAAAATATAATCATTTAAAAGAACCTTTACTACATTGCTTTTTAAATATAAAATTAAAAAATATATATTAAAAACTTCTTCACTGTATAATACTTTTACACTAACATGGACCCCATTTCTTTACCACTGAAAAGACCATTTATATTACAATCATGCATGCTTCTGTTTTAGTCTCTCTGCTTTTAAATTGCGAATTTAACACTTTCATTTCAACTTCGATTTGGTTCCTCCAACCTAAATCCCAAGTCGCATTGTTGGCGCAACCTCTCTACTATTCTCTCATACCACTGCAATTTGGGACACCCCTCAACACTAAGATACCTTAACAATCTACAATATGCAACTCCTTCCAACTCACCCAATTGAGGACCCCCGTGAACCCCTAGATATTTAAGTTTTGTTAGCTGCGCCAAATCCCGTATGCTCTTCAACTTTGCATAATCGATTGCAGACAACCTCTGCAAGGACACCATTGTTTCAACACTCGGCAGTTCCTCAAGTTCATTACACTCTTGAATGCGTAGGTTTTGAAGCATTGCAAGACCACAAAGGCCTTGTATACTTCTCAGATTATAACAACCACTGAAATTCACACGGGTGAGTGCCTTCGGTAATGTTCCAACCTCCACCAGATTAATACACTCCTCTAACATTAACTCTGAAAGGTTGGGGTATACAACTTCATCAGATAATACCTCTGATGTGTGGATTATGGGACAAGCAGCCACTCTCAACCAACTCAACTGACTCAACTGACACCAACATAAAATAAATAAATAAATAAGGGAGGGGTTTGGAGGTCTTACCCGACATACTTGTCATCCAGATCAAACCCAATTATGTCTGCAACAAAGGAAAGAGCATCTCTCCACTTGTGAATAGTGGCGGGATCATATCATAGCTTCTATTCTTATGTTCGAGGGTCCAACGTTGTCTTCAATTCAAGCTGGTGCAAGCCGAGACCATAACCTTTAGTTTTGTTCTGATCTGTCCACCTAAGATTAGCCGGGTTGATATGGTAAAAAACAGGGATAATTGGAGCCCTAGACTCTCGCATGAGGAGGAGCCCATGTAAACACCAATGGGATTCTGCATATTTTGGTGAAAAGACGGCAACGTGGACGGAGGCGTTTCTAATAACAGCTTCTAATTGAGAAGGAAAAGGTAGTCCTTCCTGTAAATCCTGTTGATCTAAAAAGGGTCTCAATCCATGTAAATGAAGAGCACGGTAGAGATGGCCGGCAAAGTTCTTCTTCACTTCCCCACGATGGTTGATAAACATATCGTATTTATCAACAACAACGGTGGAAGAGGAGGAAGCACCATCCGAAGATCTCTGGTTTTCCATTTCAATTTCTTCGATTTCGAGAGGTTACTTCTGGGTAGGTTGTTGTGACCCCTAGGGTGACTCTGGAGACGAGGGCGGAAGATAGGCATGGCACTTCTCAGATTGACAACAAGCAAAGTAAGGATCCTGGTGGCACTGCAACCCAAGATCCAAATAATCAAGCTGGTCCGAGCATCCCTACTAGTGGTGATTCTTTAGGCAAAGAGGGCCATCCCTCTGAGGATGAAGACCTCTACAATTATGGGTGCCACATCATTGAAGAGCCACCTTCCACCTCCCATGAAGCTTAATAAGGTCTGCGTTCACTGGTTTTTGTTTCTTTGTTGCTCGAAGGTGCTCAATTCCCATCTATTTTATAGCCATTATATGCTCTATAGTTCTCACACTCAGTCCTTTGTTCTAAAGTCAAATTGTTGGTTTCCCCTGCGTGGGCGGCATTCTTCTGACTGGGTCTTTGGGTCTCGATTTCGGTTACAGTTGTTTAATGGGTCAGATTTCAGTTTTGATTTGGGCAGCGCTTCTTTGTTTTTTGCCTGGGCGCAGTCATCCTATTTTGGTCTCTGAATTACCTCTGGTCAGTCTTCAGTTTCGATATTGAAGTTTTCTGTTTCTATGAACTAGTCATGGTCCTAGAAGCCCTTCTGGTCAGTCTTCAACTGGTCTTTTTGGTCAGTGTTCAGCTATGTAATGTGAGCATGCCACATCTCTGGGCTAGACTTCTCAAGGTCGATGCCTCTTTGTAAAAATATTTTTGTATCAATATAGGAGTAGACAAATTTAGAAAAAATGAAATGATATTGTTATTCAGTGTTTTATAACTAGTGTTGAGTTGGAATTTGATCTTAGGTGAATGGTAGAATATTTTTTTTTTAACTGAAGCGGATATCATTTATTAAGAAATCTGAGTGAACCGAGGCTTATTCAGCCTATTTACATTGCTTTCCTGTCCTATTTCCCGCCTTAGGGGATCTGCATGCCTGAGAAATGCCTGGACCTCTCAGAGCACTGCTCTTTTACCGACATACAGGCAAGATTTGCCATGGATTTAGCTGGGAGTCGCTGAAGAATCAGGGTCATTCGATTGCTGACTGTTGTAAACAGTTGATTTCGATCTCGGGCCGTTGCTATCTGTTGTGAAGCCCTGCAGCCGAGCCCAATGGCGCTGGCATGGAACTATCCGTCTAAAGCTCTTACAAGGTTCTCTATCCGGTCCCTTTCGGAGTGGGGAATCGTCCTCATAGAGGGTGTCGTATGAGTCCATCTGGAAATCGATGTGAGATGCTAATGCCGCCTTCAGAGTTGAAAAGACTAGACTCCTCTGTACAGATCTCCTTGACTATGCGTTTGCAGGCCTCCCTCTTTGTCTAGCTGCTCCTTCCCTGTGTGATTGAATTTATGATGGAAAGATTTCCCCAGATTTTCCTGTGCTCATTTTGCTGTGGCCTGTTACAGATGGCGTGCCAAAAATATCAGTCATATTCCTCTCGTGCTTGCTTAGAGTGGTGTGCTGCATGCTTCCAGCTTCTTATTCTGATCTGCTCTTGAGCTAAGGGATGCAAATTGAGTTAACGTTGTTGCCGTTGTAGTTGAGAGTTCCTGCAGCTAGAAGGCATCCTTTGTTTGCCATTTCATCTGCCTCCTTATTCAAACTTCTAAGGATATGGTAAATTTTGAAAGAGATGAAATCTTGCAGGATTAGCTTTAATCTGTTCAGAGACTTGTTGAGAATTGCATTGTTGAACTGGGTGTCTGAGTTGATCTTGCTAATGAGGATTTCAGAGTCTCCGAATACTTGGCATTCTTTGATGCCTTTGTCCCGAGCTATTTGGCAGGCTTTTGTGAGGGCAAGAAGCTCTGCCTGGTTGTTTGTGGAAATGCCGAGCCCCCAGCAGAAGTGGACCTTTCTGAGATTGTCTGCGAAGTAAATGACTCCTTTAGCTCCCGCAGCCCCCGGATTTCCTTTGGAGGCACCGTCAAAGAATATTGAAGTTATGTTTTGGGTCTTCCACCGATTTTGAGAGGCCGCTTCAGATTCTCTGATTTTCCAAGGAGGAGAAGGGAGAGGAGGGGGAAGGGAACGGACATTGCTAGAGGGGTGAGGGCTGTGGAGGTTCAGCCAGGCCTTTTCAGAGGGAAGAAGGGAGGAATCAGAGGTTTGAGAATGCTAGAGGACAGATTCAATGAGAAGGCCTTTGGCAATTGAGGCAAATTTAGCAGGAGAGCGAGAGGAGTTATTGAAAATTAATTCATTCCAGGCAAGCCAAATTTCCCAGCATACAAATTTGGGAATGGAAAGCCATATAAGATGCCACAAGGATTTCTTTGGGATGGAATGGGGGTAGAATTTATGCCATTCAGAAAAAAGGTCAGCAATGGAACTGTGTTGGGGCGGGGAGGCGGGCAAACCAAGTAGAGTTAAAGTCCATACTTCTTTGGCATAAACGCAGTCAATAAACAGGTGGGGAGCTATTTCTCCTGAGTTTTTGCACATTGCGCATTTGTGAGGCCCAACAAAGTTTTGCTTTGCCAGATTGTCCCATGTGAGCTGTTTATTCTGCATGAGGATCCAAAAGAAGAAATTAACTTTGGGAAGTCCCTTGGCGTTCCATACCTGTTTCCATAACGAAGGCGTTCTCATACTGTCTTTTTTGGTCTGGAGGGTAGAGTAACCCAAATATGGCGTGTAAAACCCAGTTTCTCCCCACCCCCATCTGTCTGCGATGTTGCGGTGAACCGGCGCTGCATTTAAGAGCAGTGATTTGAGAATATCGGTTTGATGTTGAAGCTGTGCTGGCACAGGAGGGATCGCCCATTCGACCCAATTTCCTTTGCTGTCCCACTCGGAGATATCGTTCAACTTTCTAATCCCTGCATCGTGGAGCCATTTTCTAATGTCCCGAATTTCTGCGTGGGAGCTAAGAGGAGGGCTATTCATGATGCGATCTTTCCAGAGGAGGGTCTTCTCCCCATTGCCCGGGATGCGGTAAAGATGTTTACTAAAGCTGCTTATGCTTTTCCTACAGAGATTCCAGGTACATGTGCCTGCTGTTGTATTATCTGATGACAGGTGCCTGAGAGAGATCCCCTGCGCATATTTTGCGATGAACGTTTCGCTGATCTGGTGTGTGGGATCTGAATATATTTTCCACAGGAGTTTGCATCCGAGTGACAGATTCGAAAGAGCAGGGTCTCTGATCTGAAGCTCGCCTTCCAGAATTGGCCGCTTAACTAGATCCCAGTTTACCAAATGGATTTTATTTTGGTTGCCTCTACCTCCTTTCCAGAGAAAGTCTCTTAGAAGGCAAGAAATCTACTCCATTATGTGTTTCGGGGCCAGCAGAAAGGAGGCTTGATAAATGGGAAGAGCAGATAAGACGGATTTAAGCAGGATAATTTTCCCTCCCTTGGTTAGCCAATAGCCTCCCCAGGAGGTGATCTTGTCTTTAATTTTACTAATGACACCCTGCCACAGAGATCTATTATTGACTCCAGATGTAAGGGGTAAGCCTAGATATTTGATGCTGTCCCATTGAGCGAAGCACTCAAATCCTAGAATCTGGGCTATATTGTTAAGGTTATGCTGGCTCACATTCCATCCGAAGATCGAACTCTTTCTATCATTTATCACAGCTCCTGAAGCTCTACAATAACTTTTTAAAACAGCATCAAAATTGATTGATATTCTAGTAGAGGCTCCTCCTAGAAGAATAGAGTCATCTTCAAAGAGAGCATGATTTATTGGGTTTAGAGCATTTGCGATTCGGATTCCTGGGAGATCACCTGTGTTCATTTCCGCAGTCAGCTTCCTGCTTAGAGAATCGGCCATAAGAATGTACAAGAAAGGTGAGAGGGGGCAGCCTTGCCTTAATCCACGGTGGGCTTGAAAGAAGGATGCTGGTCGACCATTGACCATGGGGGCAATCCATGGGCATGAGATGCAAGCTTTGATGAGGTTGATGAACTAAGGAGGAAAGCCAAAGGATTGGAGGACTTGGAGTAGAAAGGAATGGTTGACTCTGTCAAATGCGTTAGCCATATCAAGCTTGATCAGCATCCCCTTCTCTTTCCTTTGTTTGCTGGAATGGATAGCTTCCTGCACTTGGATGATATTATCCAAGATGTGTCTACCTTTGATGAACCCCCCTTAGGCTTTGGATATTAGTTTGTCAAGAAGGGGTTTAATTCTATTTGCCATAATTTTTGACAGAATTTTATAGGAGGCATTGCATAGGGACATGGGCCTAAACCTGCCGAATGTTTCCGGATTGGCCTCTTTTGGTATTAGTGCAAGAAAGGTGGAGTTGGTGCCTCCCCCAATCTTGGCTTTCCCAAAGAATCCATGTATCATTTTCAGCAAGTCTGATTTGATGATGTCCCAACAGACTTTGAAGAAGTGTATTGTGAAGCCGTCCGGCCCGAGGGCCTTATCTAAATCCATTGCCCATATAACCTTGATGATTTCTTCTTCAGATACTGGTTTCAAAGCCTGGTTGTCCTCATGGGTGATGAGGTGAGGAATATGAGAGAGTAGATCTTCGGTATCTTCTTTGCTTCCTTCATGCCTTGTGCCATATAATTCTTTGTAATGATTTTCAGCTGCAATTTTTATTTGGTCAAATTTATTGCAGATCTGCCCTTCATCATTTTTTATCTCTGTGATATGATTCCGAGATAGGCGGGCTTTGTATTGTCTGTGGAAAAAGGAGGTATTTCGGTCTCCTGCCTTTAACCAGAGGCTGCGAGATTTAAGTCTCCAGTGCTCTTCTTCCCTTCTGATGGATTGATGGATGTTTCTTTGAAAGGCTGCTTCTTTATTTAAAATTTTCGGGGTTATGTAAAGCCCTTCCATACCTGTTTGCAAGGTTTCTAGCTGCTGGACATCAGTTTTTCTCTGATGGGTGGTGGGGTTATGGAGTTTCCTTAGCCACTCCTTAAGAGCTTTTTTGGTAGCTTTTAATTTTTGCTCCCACACGTAACTTGGGGATCAGTTGATGGGGATATCCCAAGCTGTTTGGATAGTGTCCATGAACCCTTCTTTTTCGATCCATAGTGGGTTAAATTTAAAGGGAATGGGACCAATATCTTCTTCAGGGGCCAAAGAAGTTGAATTGGCTTGTGATCCGAGGAGAGCTTGGGGAGAATTTTTGTTGATATGAGGAGGTTTTCCATCAGCAGGGAGGTTTGAATTAGAAATCTGTCCAGCCGGGTAGCGATGTGGTCAGGCCCAGTTCTGTTGTTTGTCCAAGTATATTTGCCTCTTGCCGGGGCAAAATCTAGAAGATCCCACTGCTGCATTATTTCTTCTACCAAAGGGAGCATCTGATCTCTGTTGTTGTTTCCCCCCCTTTTTTCTTTTGGCTTCATGACTAAGTTAAGATCTCCTCCCAGTATAATATTATTGAGGGAGTGTTGATCTAAGAAGGCCGAGAGAGTATTCCAACAGTCTCTTTTTTCTGCATAGTTAACAGGAACATATAAATTGAATAAGGCTATAGTTAACTTACTTTCTAGATGCTTGAGCTCCGTGAAGATCCAGTGCTGGGTCTCATGGTAGTTAGACAGATGGAACAGATCTTCCGACCAGAGAGTTGCAACACCTCCCGAGGTTCCCCTTGAGCTAACTGCTATGCCTTCGTTCTTCTTCCATTTTGATTTGATGATATCCTTGAGGGCTTTCCCATCAATTTTGGTCTCTTGGAGCAGGAGGATGTCTGAGGGTTCTATTTTCATTAAATCTTTGACGGCTTCGATTTTTGGTTGGGTCCCCAGGCCTCTACAGTTCCAAGAGACTATTCGCATTATTTACCTGGCGAGGGATTTGGGATTCCTCCCTTGTTGGATCTTCCTCTAGTATTTCTTCCTATTGTCATCTCTATTGTGGATTGGTTGCCTTTCATTTTGAGACGCTCTGCCTCCTCCTCCCTGACTGCTTTGTGGGTCTTCCTACCTGCTTTCTTCGAGGGTCTCTCATAGGTCTCTTCCTCTGAGGAATCTGAAGGTTCTGGCAATTTTTTCTTCTTTGTTATATCAGCATATGAAAGCCTGGAGGGACTGCCCTGAGGAGAGCCAAGCGATGCTTCTCCGCCTTGCTCTTTATTTGCCTGAGATTCTTCGGCCTGTGCTGGTGTGATCAGGTCCGTTTGTAGAGGTTCTGATGGAGAGGCTTCTTCATAAATTGGGGTCTCCTCCGTTTTCTGTTGGGTTTCATTTTCTTTGATGTAGTTTCCTTGATTATTCCCCTTTGTGACTCCTTTCCCTGTTGCTTTTGCGTTTCCCGTTTTCTGGATTGTAGTCCATTGATCTCCCTTGGGGGGATGGTTCTGATCTTCCGTTTTTTCTTGCAGTGTCTTGCAAAGTTTCCATAGTCGTGACAGTGTCTGCATTTAAAGGGGATCTGCTCATAATCCAGCTCCTGGATATGGGACCATCCTTCCACTGTGAGTTTTATTGCTTCGGGTATTCCTTCTTCCAGATCTACTTCCACGCATATTCGAGCGCAGGAGTATTGATCTTTCCTTACGGCCTGGTCAATGTATCTGCCAAGAGAGTTACCTATGATTTGAAGAGATTTCTGGCTCCAGCAATGCAGGGGGAGATGGGGGAGCTGCACCCACATTGGAACCGCTGATGGAACATACTGGGTCGGATCGAAATCTGGAGACCATTTATTTAAATATAGTCCCTATGGCCCCATGAAATATGGCCCGTTCCTGAAGATGAGGCTCCGATCTTCTGCTGATTCAAACACAAATACAAAGAAACCTTTGCCTACAAAGTAAGATATAATTCCTTCCTTGATCAAAGGGGTCCAGTTTCACTTGATCCAGTCTTCTACAGATTTAGGCGATAGCCATAGGCCGGTGAACTGTACTATGAGCCCTCTATCTGCGAGATTCAGTGCCGAGCGGCAGGTTTCTTCCTCAGGGAGGGCCACCGTGGGAATGCAATCTTTTTTCTTGACGAATTTCTGTTGCTGGGCAGAAGGAGGGCGTCTATTGCATGCTTCGATTATTTTCTGGAATTCAATGACCTCTGGAGGGAGAGGGGAGGATCCGCCTCCCCATCACCTGGCATGGCTGCCTAGAGCCGCAGCTACTTGAGCGATCGCTGCACCAGATCAGACGGCGCAAGGGCTAGGTCTCGCTGTGGTGCGCGGACCCGATCCGATCTTCGGACTTATTTATCTTTTAATGATTAATAATCAGGTGAATGGTAGAATATTGAATTTGGAAGGAAATTGAATATAAATATGTAATTTATTCTTAAAACAAGAGAAGTCCTAGAAATATCAATGTATCATATTAAAGATTCGATTAGAAAAGTCTTCATAGAACATCTGAATAACTCATTAAAGAAATAATCAATGAAATCATGAAGCCTATAAATCTATTATAAAATTAATGTATAGTATGTAGTTGTTGGTACAAACATGGAACATAATACATGTTTAAGTTGGAAAACTTAAAGAGTTTTTAGTTGTCACAAAGTGTAAGAGCCTTTTTTTGGATTCTCGAACCTCAAAATTATCATGTATGCAGGCACTAGATGTAACACGATGCTTGAATGTCTCTAGAATTCTTGGTGGTGTCATTTGTAGTCTCTTTCACCTAGATAGAAGTAAAGTTACATAGATGAATATCAAATGTAAAATAAAGTATTAGCCTTAATTTCCCATCACTAGATGTAACACGATGCTTGAATGTCTCTAGAATTCTTGGTGGTGTCATTTGTAGTCTCTTTCACCTAGATAGAAGTAAAGTTACATAGATGAATATCAAATGTAAAATAAAGTATTAGCCTTAATTTCCCATCAATTATCTAATTGGAAGAGTTGATCAACTTTGATGTATTTCGCATAGAAATAATTTAATAGGTATTTGTTGAGACATTCTCCCTCATTTGATAGAAATTTTATTGTTTCTCCTATATTTTTGGTGGGCAAGAGTTATCCATTGCCTGAAAGAAGGAATTATGTTTAGATATAAATTTATTGTTTTATCATGTAAGAGTTTCTATGGAATTTATGCTTATGAGATAAGCTCTTACTTTATCCTTTCATGGCAATAATAATTACTTACTTCACTAACATAAAGATATTCATATTATTGTTTTAATACTATGATAAGTCTC
The DNA here is from genome assembly GCA_000404065.3 of Pinus taeda. Taxonomy (NCBI): domain Eukaryota; kingdom Viridiplantae; phylum Streptophyta; class Pinopsida; order Pinales; family Pinaceae; genus Pinus; species Pinus taeda. The sequence goes on along the minus strand of APFE030023344.1, from coordinate 46,527 downwards.
CTCCACCTTAGAAATTATACTAAGTATGTCTTTGTAGAATGATCCATGTAAAGGTAAGTCTTTATTGGATGATCCATGAGGGAGTACATCTTTGTGGGAAAGTTCTTCAAAACCTACACCCTCAACTTGCATAGTTAGAAAATAGACTAAGTATGGACTATGTAATTTGCACAGTGCAAAAAAAATGTTGGTGCAAATTGGATATCACTGGAAAATTGTCGAAGTGTAAGTAATGGCAGTGAAAAATGTTGTGAAAAAGATATTTGCACCAATATAAGGTGAATATTAAAATATTATATAGTTTGGAAGTGGGAATGAAAGAAATATTAAAATAATATTTGTTCGGGAAAGGTGGTCCAAACATATTGTTTTGGACATAAATAGTAAATAATAAGACATTCTCTAACTATTATACTTTTTGAAGTTTTGGGATGGAATCCCACAATTTTTTTTTGATTAAATCGTGATATTTTGTTATTTAACATGAGTCTTTTACTACATATATGGATTCAACATCTTGAAAAACTCTTGGAACACTCATATTGTGGAGAGTTTACAGCTCAAACTTGTGATTTAAAACAATCCTCGTAGGATTCTAAGAAAAATCCACTAGAAAACTCCAAAACATAATATGGGTAGACAATGACAAATAATCAAGTTCACGATGAAGAAAGCCAAAAAATTGATGATAAATTATCATTTATTTACTTTGAAATTTATGTTGATTATTTTAAATGGACATGAAGTAATAAAATAATAATGTTAAGGGAGAAATGTAAAAAAGCCTAAATATAAAAAATAAAGTAATTCATGAAAAAAAGTAAAGAAAGACATGGCCAAAAGACTCTAGTGATAGCAAAGCCACACCCTTGAAATGACATGTGACATTGGTTTCCAAATCATCTACTATTTTTCATATATATATAAACATATTGATATAGCAATAGTGCAAAAATCTTCTAAAAATCATATCTTAATGTCTCATTCTTAAAATGATACAAATTGCATATCACTAAGAAACTCTTGATAAACACAAACAATGGAGACCTAAGAAATGAGGTTTGAAGTGATTACAAGAAAGAAAAACTTTAAAGTGGACAATGGGAGTGCAGTGATTACATAAACCATCCGTAGAGGCACCGGTTAATAAATTAAAGCGAAAATGTTTTCTCCTCCAAGTCGTGAACCTTTGTGTGTGGGGTCCACATTGTTAATGGTCTACCGGATCGAATCTTGATCTGTTTGTGTGTGGGGTCCACATTGTTAATGGTCTACCTGATCAAATCTTGATCTGTTTGCGTGTGGGACCCACAATGCTTGCTTGTCCATCTTCCCGTGCAGCTCAGAGGGCTCATCTGCACCTTCCGCATATCGTGAACAACGTGTGAAGGAGACGTCGGCATCATCCCAGAAAGCACACTACGTGGAAAAAGGAGAACACGACAAAATGGTTGACCTCAAAAGCATATTCTCTACTATGAATCTTAGGGACTACAGCTTGACACGCATCTATTCAATTGGACAACCCCTCACAGGTGTCAATCAAATTGATATCTGTACAAATTTTCCAACTAAAAGTGTTACATACGGAACAGGATAGCTAGAAAAAATTAATGGGAAATACACACCTTTCACATTAAGCAGGGTAAGGTTGGAAACCTTATCCATAACTCTAATTTGTATTATTAATTATTATTCACCTGAGAAAATGAAAATTTATAATTGAATAGTAACCATATTTGAGGAATAATTAGAATAGGGATTTTGAAATTAATCATGGGCTATAAAATGTGTAAAGAGACGAAGATAAAATGTGTAAAGAGATGCAAATAAGATTGTTAAATTGTGATAATTTCAATGACATATGTATATTTGAATTTAATATTCTAATATTATTAGATTTTTAAGAGAAAATATAACATTATTTAATAATAATAAAAATGAAAACTACGATCTCAAGTCATTAATTCATTAACTTTGTAATGTCAATATGAAAATAGCACAATCAAATTGAGAATAGAAGGTAATTTCCTCAAATAAATAAATAAAACTTAATTGAATCACTTAAATAGAAAGCTAAGTTACCCAATAAAATTGTTCATTGTTTCATTTTAAAATATATTTTTACTTATTTATTCATTATGAATTGAATTGAATGATTTTAATTTATATAAAAAAATTGTCATCTTTCATACATTTTGAAATTGTCCATAATATTAATATAATATTAAATTTATTTATAAAACAAATGAATTAATCTATATTCATTTTAAACTCACACTCATTAAGTTTCTAAGAAATATATTTCAACTTCAATATTTTTTTTCTCTTGGAAAAAAGTCGTAATTTCTATTAATGATAAGAAATTACATTCTGTAGATGTCATAGCATATGTATATTGAGGCTAGATAGCCTATCTATTTGAGCGTTAACAAAAACCAGAAAAACATAGTCTCCACGTAGGGAGCACTTGTGAGAATATCCCAAAAATGAGGTAACTATCTCTTCACAGTTGTTAACTGTAAACTTCCAAAAATGGAAACTGTCTCTTTGTCGAGAGATCATTATTGTACTATATATTCATATAATGCTTAAATAAAAATAAAACAACATACATGATATATACAAGTTGTTGAAAAGTGTGCAACAAGAAATGCTTGTTGAGAATGCAACAAGATGATGGAGCTTAGTGAAAAGAGTCGCCTTCACTAAGTGGGCCCGCAGGCTATTTTTGGCGCAAGTCTATTTTTAGACTTTGTCTATTTTTAGACATATGGATCATGTCTATGGATTGCAGGTAGCTGTTTATGGATGATTGATCAAGTTGGAAAAAATAGATGGACTTCTATTTTTACATATGGGAAGAGTCTATTTTTAGACTGCCAGGCTAAAAATAGAACAATCGAATATTATTAGCTCTTAATAATATTGGACTATAAACATTATCTTATTCTCTTGCAACACTTCAATTCGAGCTACAGATGTGGCACATGCAACTGCCAGAAGGAAATACACTTTTCTTATGGGTTACTTGAGCTATTGCATGAAGAACTTCAGTTAAAACTTTAGTGATTGAGTTCTGTGGAGTTGAATGAGGAGTTGATGGAGTTGTGTTCAGTTTGACTTAGTTGAACTACTTGTATTTAGTCTAACTGACAAATACACTAGTGATGAGTGATGTGAATTAGTTATTAATTAATTCACTAATTATTAACTCATGAATCAACTAAGGAATACATCAGTTAACTCAGTGCATAGAAAATTCAGTGGAGACAAGTGTTAGAGGTGAGTGAAAGGGCAAGACAACTGTTAGTTGTGACTATAGTTGTGTAAGAGATTTGCACAATCAAGGATTGAGTATTGCCAATGAGGATTGTGTAGTATCACACTAGATTTTGCTGACAGGTGTGGGATTGCATGCTACAAACGAAGGGAATACGAGTTTGGAAGATCATTCTCATCTATTCTCATGCATGATTGCGCAGTGGAGGCAAGCAAGCAGCGGAGGAGATTTGAACCTGTGATTGATTCATATCTGAGCTAGTTTGTGTGTAAGAGGTGGAGATAGTACTGAGTACTTGTGAGGAGTATTGTACTATGTATTGTTACATCTTCTCAATCAATATAATATACAGATAGTTGGGGGTTTTTAGTGGTATGTTTTCCTCGAGTACACACTGTGTTGATATGTGCGATTGATGCTTCAATGTGCGCATGCGTTTGTTTCTTAATTCTGCAAAATTGATGATCAACATAGAGGAGGTTATGTATTATGCATGATTCTGCAATTAGTGTATAATTAGGATAATCTATATGAATAAGTGTTACATTATTCAAAATTTCTACATTGACAAGTGTGAAATAGGTCTTCCATTGGGGAGGAAGACAACAGAAGTCCTTCGAAACATTGAAGGAAAAAATTATCAAATTAGCTCCATGCTAGTCTTAGCCTTACCCGATCTCCAATAGCCATTTGATATCGAAACTGATGCCAGTGGTTATGCCATGGGAGTTGTACTGATGCAGCAAAAGAAGTCAATTTGTTACCATTCTAAGAAGTTTTCTCAAGCTGTGATAAACTATCCCACCTATGACAAGGAGCTTTATGCCTTGGTGCATAGTGTGAAAAAGTGGAAACACTACCTGGTCGGCAAGGAGATCATCATCCATACAGATCATCAACCCTTGCAGTACCTTCAGTCACAAACCAAATTGCATCAAACTCATCATTTCAAGTGGATGGGCTTTCTTCAACAGTTTCATCTAGTAATAAAGTATAAGAAGGTCACTAGCAATAAAGTGGCTAATATGTTATCTCGCCCTCCCATTTCTGCTTCTGTATTTGCATAATGCTTCATTGTCTTTTGAAAGTTATGCTGAAAAATATGCTAACGATGATGAATTTAAGGAGGTTTATGCAAAACTAACCCATGGTTCACAGGTGGAAAACTATCACTTGCAGGGGAAATTGTTGTATCACCTTCGTAAATTGTGTATTGCCACAGGAGAAAGAGTGCATGTAATTCAAGAGGGCTACACCTATATTGTGTCTAGACACTTTGGTGTCGAAAAGACTTGATGTCATGTACAAAGATTTTGTTTTTGGCCTCATCTGAAAAACATTGTGACTCGCTACGTAAAGGGTTGTGTGATGTGTTCTATTTTAAAGCCCTCTAATAGAAAACTTGGGCTCTACTCACCACTCCCTATTCCGAGTTGTCCATGGGAAAGTGTGTCAATGGACTTTGTAGGAGGTTTACCTTTGTCTAAGAAGGGTCACGAATATTTGTATGTCGTTGTTGACCGTTTTAGCAAAATGTGTATTCTTATGTCTTGTAAAAAGCAGATTACTACAGAGCAGACTGCTTCTCTTTTCTTTCAATATGTTTGGGTCCACTTTGGATTACCCACATCAATTGTTTTGGATCGAGACTCTTGCTTCCTTGCGGAATTCTGGACCAGCTTATGGAGGATGATGGACACCAAACTAAAAAGAAGCACAGTATTTCACCCACAAACTGACGGGCAGAGAGAGGTTGTTAACCATACCGTGGTACACTTATTACGAGGCTATTGTGGGAAACATCCCAAGTTGTGGGATGAACATCTCCCCTATATACAACATTCCTATAACCGAGCAGTGCATTCATCGACACAATATTCACCATTCAAGACATGCTTTAGTTACCTGCCAAAGGACCCTTTAGACATGGTCTTTGGAAGGGAAGATGGCTCCAATGAACATAATGATAAAGACAAAGCTCAGCAGTTCATTCAGCGAATCCAAATGATTCACCAAGCAGTGCAAGAGCAGTTGGAAAATAGTCAAGCCCGTTACAAGGCTTGGCATGATAAACACCGAGTTGACCATCAATTCCAAGTAGGTGACAAGGTGTGGTTCAACATCAGAAAATACAGGATGAAGGGAGAAGGAAAGAAGTTGTGACCAATCTGGTATGGACCATTCACCATATTGGAGAAGATTGTGAACAATGCCTTTCATCTTGACTTGCCGATATATATGTAGATGTACTCAGTATTGAATGTGGAGAACCTGAAGCTGTATGAACCACCTTTGATCATAGACACTGATGAGGTGGGAATAGTTCCTACCATTGAGTTTCCTCGATGAGTTTCCCGAAGACATCATCCTTGAGAGAAGAACCAGGACTTCACGGCGGGGAGATGTAGAATACCTTTGAGTTGGATTCAAGGGAATGTATCCCAGCAAGGCCAAATGGCTAGAGAAAGAGAAAGTGAGGGCACAATTACCTCACTTGCCAATTGACTAATGAAAAGATTTTGGCGGTCTAAAAGCTCCTCAATGGGGAGGATTGATCCAGGTGGATCTTTAGATACAATGGCATGGAAAAACTAAGAAATCAAAGTGATCGGAATGAAGTCAACCTAGGACCAGAGCATATATTTCTTCTTTTTGATTCCAACCATGGAAATGGTACTTCAATCCGAGTCTAGATGATGAAGTTGTTGCAAAAAGAAGGGTTCTTCAATCCTTAAGAAAATGAGGAATTTCCTTTGAAAAAGGAGTCCTAAGCCTTAAGGCCAAATCGCAATCGGAGGTCGCATGAGGGTGGACTTAAGATTTGGGCCGTGGAACCCCCCATCATCTATCTCTGATCAGATCGGATCGGCAGATTAGAGGCAATCGCAATCGGCTGTCATATATATATATATATGGATATTGGTGAGCAGATAGTGCGACTGGCGATTAGCCGGATCGGTGGAACCCTTATCAGTCACTCGGGGTGACACATGTGGGGGATGTTGACGTGATTGGTCAACGCCGATATTGGAAATCGGTCATTCCCAAGGACCAGGACAAGGACACAACAAAATGTTGATTCGCAACCTCAGTGTGGACTCGATACAGATTATATGCCTACTTTAATAATATTTGAAATCTGGGTGAAGGGTTTTTAGTGGATTTCTTAGTGTTTTCGAGATTTTGGAATTTTTATCGTTTTAAATGATAAGAGGCCATTTTCAGGGATGGTTGCACCTACTGATATTTCCACTCTACCAACCTCCATAGTTAACCAAGCAAGCGCCATTTTAAATGGGATTTTGTCCGATAATCCTTTATAAAAGAGGATCAATGGAAGAGCATGAGAGGAGGCATTTTGATGGTTGCAGCACACTGTTTTGTAGAGGCTGGGAGCATCTATTGATCTGTTTTTGAACAATTACATGATTCCAGCCCCTTCTATTGCTGCGAGAAGCTTTGGTGCTGCATACCACTCCATCTCAGGCATTCATTTCATAGCCATCAGGAAGATTGGAGGTATAAGCCTGTTTATGGGCAGATTGATAAATGTAATTCTGTTTATTCGTGCCATTTAATAAGAAAGGCCTCCCCATTATGAGTTGGGCCCAGAGACGTAGTCCAAATTAGACAAACTCCATTATCAAGCCTTGGTGTTCTCTTTTGTGCCTTTTATGTGTTTTCTTCTTCTTTTCATATGTGCACATTTATGTGTTAAGCTGCAATTTTATATGCAATTATTTTCTATACATCTATAAGTGAAAACATCCTGGATCACAACCACTAGTCAACAAAAAGATCCTATGACAAAAGAAATCACAAATCAATATGAACTTTCCAACTTGATTAAGATTCAAATGTCGTTCAACGTTGAGAATGAACTAGTGAAATTAAAAATCCCTATTCCTCTCATAGAGTTAATAAGTAAAAAAATGTACATACCCCAAGTAATGGAAGATTTAAACATAGGGGAAAATAATGACTCTGTAAATTTGAATGATAAGCAGCCTGAACTCTTATTTGGACTGGAAGTTGAAGGAAAACCACAAGAAGGGGGTTTTCCTCCATTCTATGTTAGCCTGAATATTCATGACAAAATTATCCATAATGTTATGCTAGATTCAGGTGCCTCCCATAATTTAATGCCTAAAGATGTTATGGATAAATTAGTACTTGACATTACTAGGCCTTATAAAGACTTGTATTCCTTTGATTCCAATAAATTTAGATGCCTAGGTCTTATCAAACACCTGTGTGTTACTTTAGCTCAAATCCTTGCTAAAAGTCGAGTAATGGACATAGTGGTTGCAGATATTCCCCCTAAGTATGGCATGTTGTTGTCACACTCATGGGGAACAAAATTACAAGGTACCCTACAGATGGATATGACCTTTTCTACCATACCAATCTTTGGGTAGCAAAGAAGACTATAGGAAACCTTGATGAAATTCATGGTGAATGGGAAAGACAAGCCTCACAACTATCCACTTTATTTTGTTCATTCAGATTTATAATGATGGGGATATCAACACTCAAGTAATCAATGCTGAAACTGAAAATTTTAAAATAGACCCAACCCAATCACAATAACAGAACTAAATACTCCTCCTGAACCTCTTTGGAACATAAGTTTTGATGGCTCTTGAAGCAAAGGTGGTGCTGGAGAAGGAATTTGGGTGGTTAATACAAGAAATAATCATGTTGAGGGTCACTTAGACAGGCTTAATTTTCAATGTACTAATAACATTGCAGAGTATGAAGCCCTTATTTTAATATTGCAATTGTTAAAAATGTTAGGTGCTAAAAGAATATCCATTCAGGGGGATGCTGAATTAATTATCAAACAAATTAAAGGAGAATATTCAGCCAAATATCCTAGGATGAGAGCATACAGAAATGTTGTGATTGACTTCCTAGAGATTCTTCTTGGATATGACCTTTCTGCAATTCCTAGAAAAAAACATCATTCCAAACAATCTAGCTTTTTCAGCTAGTGCATCTCTTTGGAGGAGCAGGTGGCTGTGGTTGTAACACTTCACTATGGGGGCTAACAGGTTTACATGGATGTATTGTATGATTGGGACTTACACTTCTTTATATAATAATAGCCAACACATTTTCATGCATATGTTGTTATTGTAGTTGGACTGCTCCATTTTCTTAGCAATATATGTTGTTTAACTTACATATTTGTGTATGAACTACTTCGTATGCAAGTATATGAATCTTGTTGCAGATGTGTTGTTGGTTTAACCATCACTTTGGATTGTCGACTAATCTACTTTCCATCTTGTGATGCATCTTCTCTCGTGTGTTCCCTTCTTAGCTGAGTACTACTACAGGTTGCTAAGGGGCGCATTCATCTCACCCCCCATGTGTTAGAAACTCTCATTCACCTTCCTTGCCTCACTGCAGTGGTCACACCCTTGCTACTGACAGAGTTATCTTACTTGACTCTGTGTAACATCGCGGTCAAGGAATTACCTTACGACCCATTGCTAGGACTCCTACACCAAATAGTCTGAGTTCTAATTGGGGCTTCTTACCCGGGAGATCCCCTTGATATGTTGGCGGGTCCAGCACCATCAAAATTTTGACACTAGAAGGAGGGCTAGGTGACAAGCTGAGTCCTCACATCTATTTTGAATCTCTACACATCTATCATGACTAACTACCAAGTTTCTCTTCCAGAATGTATGTCTTATGGAAACAATTTCATCATCTCAAAAAATCTCTCGAATAACTTGTCTCATAAAACATTTGATGGTCGAGGCTACATAGCCTTGGTAAGGCATGCGATTGGCGTTGTAGGATCATGCGAAAGACATGGATTATTTGAAGAATACATGAGCTGCGCGTTGTTTATCTACACGCTTTGAGGGCACCCAATGCACTGGTGTGCCACATTGCCCAAAAAATCCATTCATTAGCTTGCTCATCTGGTTGTAGAGATAGACTGTGCTTTCAATCACTTCAACTGTCAAGCATTCGACAAAGAAATTCTGAAATTACAAAAATCACTCAATGAATCTGTTGAAAAATTTTACAAACGCTTTTGTAATCTTGCATGTTGATTCCCAGAAGATTATATTGATTGGGAATTTCTTGATGGAAGATTTGAGTATCTTCTTCACATATGTGAACCCCTCAACACACTTTGGTGATGGAGCTGCACAATCACAGGCAGGCACAGTTGTTGTCACAAGTGATTGTCCGCCTTCGCCTCATCAAACATCTCCACCACTGTGGAGTGATGTGGGAGATCATGCACACACCTCTGTTGAATTGTCACATCCTCCCAAACCACCTACTCTTGGGATTTGCACAGATTTGGCTTGCAAGCATATTGGTTTTCACTTGGACTCTTTCCCTTGACCTCCATCCTCACGTTTTGTTGATCCTCGAGATTGTACTATCTTGTGTTCTTCCAATCCAGACTCCTCACCTGTTGTTAATGAGGATCAAGCTATCAATGGAGTTAGTGTTATGCAGCCAACCTGAACCATCATTCATGATGAGTGTGTGCGAGAATCTAAAGAAGAGCCCACGATGAAGGGTGACTCCCTATCGATCACACATCATCCGCTTCATCCTGACATCCCTTGTGATTCTACCACTACTGGTTTTCCTTGTGAAAACTCATTTCAGTATGCTTCTACTTCCGATCATTCAAAGGACACCTCAAATGTCAGTCTGTCATTATTGTGTGGAGAGGACACATCTTCCTCGGAAAATATGTTCAATCTATCATTTATTTTTCTTGAAAATACGGAGGGTGAACATGTTTTCTTCTCATCTACCCCTCTGCCTGATTCATCAAATCATGAGGATGTCGACAAACATCCTAAATTTTATGATCATTGGTTGTCATGATTTGTTACACAAAAATATCGTCACCATGATTATTTGCAGTCATTATGGGTCTATCATCACTTATACTAGCCTCCTAAGCAAGTCTCAAACCTTAACTCTTCATGTCAAGCTTTGCAAATGAGAGAAAGACATTGAAAATCAATATTACTCTGGTTCCGCACTTTCTCCTACTTTTGCCTGCGGGCCCGCACCTTTTGTTCATATTACCCGCGTATCTGCACGCTCTGTCTGTAAAGGGGTGGGTGCGTACCCTAGTAAAAGTCAAAAAGGCGCAAGTTTATCCTAAAAACTCACTTTTGGGTTAATTCTAGATGTTTCTAGAAGGATTTTGACGTGGATTGTTTGCTCCAAAGTGGTTCATGCATCCCAAAAGAGAAGGAGCTAATCCCTTGATAGGAGGAGCTATCCCTTTGAAGGGGGGCTTTATCCCTTTGAAGGAGGACCTAGTAACTTCGCTCCATTCCACTATAAATTAAGGCATTGGGTCAGTTGCTGGAGAGGTTAGAAGCTGAACATTTTGAGGGTAAATGCTGATGGAATTAGGACTTCCTAGTTAAACTTGAGAGGAGAGATCACATACCTTTTGGTTTTATTGGGAAGTGAGTGAAACTTGTCAAAGTAGAGGAGACTTCTTGTCGGACCCTGAGAGGAGCTTGTATAGCATCAAGGCACAGGTTGTAAAGTTCTTCTTCATTTGAATTAATACAATCAGATTCATTTTTCTCAACAAATTGTCTTATGTGGTTTGTTTCATAATTTCCTTGATCATTATGATGAATATGCTTTATGATATTTGCTTTTCAGGTGCTATTTAATTTTTTTGCTTGTTTGTGTTTGCAGACTTACTTCAAGGAAGCTCATTTGGAGCGAGGGAGCGAGGCTTCCACAAACTTGCATTGGACCCAAGGTAGGCCTAAAACACTTGTTTCCCTTTGTTTTTAATTGCATATTTAGAGAAAGATAGTTTTTTATTGGCTTGTTTGTCATTAGATATCTTTAGATACTAGGAAGGTCAATCTTGTCCACAACCTTGACTCATTCCGCATGACAAAATGGTGACTCCGCTGGGGACTTGATTGTTTTCCTTGTTTTTACTTTGACCTGAGAAACTTGTCTTTTTGTTTCTATTTTTGGCTTGTTGTGTGTGGAATTGGGTGGATTTAGTGGATCTAGGTTTGTTTTGGCTTTTCATAACTTTAGGAGAAGTCCGCACCCTGTGCTTGTATCACAGTGCGTACCTCTATGCATGTTTACTTTGCACACAGAGCGTGCACGCACCTGTGGAAACTCTGAGCCTGTGGACTGTGCTAAACTTTTGAAAAACTTGACTTTTACTCTTTCAATTAGTTTTATTTTGGTTTAGATGTTGTTATCCTTTGCCCAGACCTGCATGTGACTTGTCAAAAGCTTTCCTTGGTTTAATTTCATTGGTGTTAGGGTTTTAGGTGAAATTCCTAGAAGTTTTGGTTGCTGGTCTTGATTTTCATTTTGGTCATGTAGTAGCTCAGAGCTTAGAAGCGTAGAAGCCTTAGATCACCTTGGTTTTTACTGGCCTTCTTATGAGTCTGACCATTTGCAAAATCAACCTTTGTTGAGGAATCCATCTTGTGTTTACTCTTTGCGAAACTTCGAAAAGATTGTGTTAAAAGTTTGGATTTCACTTTTACAAAAAAGAACAAAAATCACTTGCTTTTGACTGATTTGTGATTCTAGACAAGTTAGTCCTTGGTTTGCTTCTTGCCAAGTAAAACATCCTCGAAAAAACAAAAACATCTTGTAATCTTTTACCTCAAGTAGTTTTTTTTATAGTTTGTAGATCTTAAGATTTGCTTTAGTCATAGTTTTGAGTGTTTTTTATAAAAATATAAACATCTCTTTTGGAAAAGTTTGTTTTGGTAGAATTTGAGCGTTTGAATTAAAAAGGAAATTCTTGTGCAAATAACTAGTTGTCTCGTTTTGAGTGCATTGGAACAAAAACTCTTCTTTTAATTTGTTTGTTAAGAAAGATTTTTTTTTATACGCATTTGCATTCTCAAACTCTTTCCTAGCTAGAAGTTCATTGAAGAGCAAAGATTATTTAATCATCTTAAATGCATCTTTTTAGTGATTTCGAGTCGAGTCTTCACACCACGAGTTTCATCTCCGCACCTCTTGACTTAATAAAAAACCAATAAAAATAATGATTAAAGTAAAATTAATCTAGAAATCTTTTTATTTCTAGGGCTCTATTACACCAAAATAGCTTAGGCTAGTGTCTTGGAGTAGGGAGTACTTAACTCTCTGTTGTGGCCAGCAACACCCCCCCTTGTTCATTTAAGTGTTGTCCAAAATACTAAATGAATGGGGACCCTTAGTTAAATTTTTAAGAAAAAGCAAGTTTTTCCTTTCTTCAAAATAAGGTCACCATCGTAAGCTTAGAAAGGTCTTTTGAATATTTTTTAACCTAAGTCTACGATAAGGGAAATATCTTTAAAACTGCGTTGCGGAAAAGATAGGAAATGCCTCCATTTCTCTATAATATCAGTATGCGCAAGACCCTTGTGTTAAGCATAACATCGCATCGCAATGAAGTAATACTCATAAGGAAAAAACTTCAAGATTTACCGATCTGCGATAACACCGATCGCAAGATCGCATATCACAGAAATGAACTGGCAAGATTTGGCAAACATCAAACTTCTGCGACCTGCGATGTTGCGATCGATGCGATGGTGCAATCTGCGATCTTGCGATTTGCGATGGCGTGATCTGTGATGTTACATAAGCAAATCATAAATCACTTAATCATGAATCCTTCGGGCACGCCATTCAAAGAAAAGCCACTTACCATAATCTGACTCAAGATCATGCGCTTTTAATGATAGTAAATGAATTAGTTGTCAGTTATTAAATGAAATGAAGACGCATGCTTTTGTAAAGAATTACTTCACGTAAAGTGGCATATTTGATATATCTGTTGCATTTTAAACTCTCCCATCACCTTTCTTAATCAGTCATTTCCACTTCACTCGTAATCTGCAGGAACGAAGAGCTAAGACGATTCAAAGCCAAACGCAGGAGCAAATGGGAAAGAAAAATAAAGCTCAAGGCTCTGAGGCGAAGGAAAAGACGAAGGAGATGGCGCCTTTGTATACAGACACTGCCTGCAACAAAGACGCAGGGATATCGACATGGGAAAGTATGTACAGGCTGCTGGAGGAAGAAAATCCTAGAGTAATGAAGGTTGATACTGTCGTAGGCTCACAACGCTCTTCCGAGGCATCCTTAGAGGAGCTACCATGTTCATTTCTTCACCGGATAGCAGCAAGGCCCAAAATTCTACCATACACGGATATGATCAAGTGGATACTTGACAATGCAGAGTTGAACAATAGACAATTCAAGGTTCAAGGACATGGGCTCATCGGGTCATTCACCACGCAATATTTAAAGCTTATGTATCATCTTCCTGAACCGCAGGCGACTTACAATGCACAATTCGTCAAGAAATTTGCGGCAGAGAACCCAAACCTAGCAGAGACCACCAAATATTGGTCCAGAAAAGAGGAGCTGCTCAAAAAGGACAAAAATAGTATGTACAGCATTGGTTCCCTCACCTCTCCGTATTGTTTTGCTGCAGCCATGCTTTGTAGACTATTTGGGATGCCGGATATCAATAAATTTTCGTCTGAATGGCTACCACTAATAGATGCTGCCACAAATGCCGATATTATGGATTGGGCCAACATATTTTCTGATAATCTTTACACGGCTGTTATGAATTACGGGTCTAAAAGATCCTTGTCTCAAAGGATCTACCCTCCTTTTTATCTGTCCGCATATGTTATGGATACGGAATACTCAGCTTGGCAGGATGAAGAGGAAGGGAAAAGAGCAAGTGCACCCAAAATAAACGAGATTCATAAAGAATTGCTCTTTAATAAATGGGACGATCAAATCAGGCAGGCGGAACAAGCAGCGGAGACAGCGGCCACGCAAGCAAACATTCTTATCGACTGTGTAAATGAGAATTTACACAGGGCCAACTTAATCGAAGAGACCACCCCAGGGTACCTACCAAATAAACTACGACTGGAAGCAGAATGGAAGCAGAAGGCGCAAGAAAAGGGAAAAGCGATCCAGGCATTGAACAGGTTAAATTGGGAGTGTTACTCGGCATACTTGGTCAAGCCACATAGTCAATGGATGACTGTGAAATGAATCATAAACGCAGCCGAAAAAGTAGTGCCAGCTCTCATAGATTCTGTTTTCGCAGTCCAGCTCAGCGCAGAAATCAGCCAGCCGACTCTTCTCAAGCCCATGATGAACACTTGCAGTTTTAAGGACCAATTTCAGAAGTAGCCTTATTTTAGAAATTTGCTTTTTCTTTTAAATTAGATTAGAAAAAGGACGTTCATTTGAAAACCGCATCCTAAATTTTGTAAAGACACTATTATTAGAATTAGGAAGTAGTATTTTAACCCTTCTCATGCATTTAGAGAAGGGTCCAGAAATTTGTCAAAAACTTGTCCTCGAAACATGCACTTCTACACCCTGAGAGGAGGTTTTGATGAATGGATGGATCGAGATTTATTAATGTTTGCATTTGATTTCTGCTACTGATGTTGCACTTTTATACTCTTAGTAGATGTTAGAACAAGTAGAGATAAATCGTTTTTTCTTGAAGTTTATGAGTAGGATTAGTCAATAAAATGGTACTTTTATCTCTTGGCCATTTCTGCCTTATTCTAAAGTGATATACAGTTTCAGTGTTTGTTTTGATGAATGTATGAGTTACCATTTGGCACTTCTGTACGGGGAGTCATTATTTATGTCTGATATATGAATACTTATTATGCGATATGTTGTTCACAACTGTTTTTCCTAACTTCTTATGCAAAGTGGTTTATCTTAATTGATTTCTATTCTTATAATAGCTGAATGATCTTTATTACCAGTTATTGTTTGCAATCTGTTTAGATCGCATAATAAAATAAATACACCCCGGGTTAGCATAGATTAGATGTGTTGTTTCTCATTAGATCACAATAGCATAGAGTTAGTTTAAGAATCTGAATTAAATTATCTTTAAGTACTCTTAGATCAGCATCATTCAACTCTACACACACATACACACCCTTAGATTGGGAAACTGGTCCCATTATCCCTAGTCAGACCCGCTATACCAAACGGATAAGGAGCTGCCAACCAAGGTCCAAACCGGGTGGGTACCCCCCTTGTTGTCGACCCGATTTTCGGGGCTTCAACATATTTGGCGCTAGAAGGAGGGCCTGAACATAGTGTCTGTTGGAATGATTTTCAATTGTAACATTTGAATCTGGATGGTTGCTCACAAACTTCCCATTTGGAGTTGCATCCATGTTCCTACCTCTTCCAACACTCCACCTGAAGTGGTAAGACTCTTGCCTCAAGTAAAATTCAATGGTAAGAATAATTCTTCTGCTTTTAATCACGCTCTTCAATTTATTCAAAGAGTTTCAAGTTACGATGATCAAAGAATTGATGAAGGCATTTTATGCAAAATTTTTACTCTTACCTTCATGGCAGAAGCTAGAAAATGGTGCAAAACCCTCCCAGTTGCACCAATTCACAGTTGGGACCAATTCGTTAAGACTTTCATTTTTGAATTTGATTGTTATGACTATGACCATTTATATGATGAAATTGATTATCTACGGAAACAAGATGAATCTATTAGGGATTTTAATATGCGATTTCATCTTAATTGTCTAAAGTACAATCTTGAAAGTGAACTCATAGATGAAGAATCTTCAGATCATGCTGAGCATTCCCTGCCTCCTATGTCTGATCAAGCATAAATTAGTTCGAGTTTTGTCTCATTTTCTTCTAATATGAACGAGAATTCCAATTTGAATATACAAATCGGTCATAATGAAGAAAGTCCCCAAAGCCTAGGTGTCATGCATGCTCTAACGCAAGAAGACAAAAGTGAGAATGCTGGAGGAAAGCCTACCTTGGAACCAGGAGATGACTTTTATATAAGGTCAGATAATATCCTTGCAAGTCAACAAATGCAGATGCCAAGGTTAGAACAACAAACTATTTCTCTTTCAAAAAGTATCAGTACACAAAGGTATGATCTAAAGCCCGATGTTTATAACGAATTTGATGAACAAATATTTTTCCATGATGATATTCTCAAATGCATTGTTTCATAATCATATTTTTCTCTTTATCCTGATGTTTTTAGTGATGATCATTTTTCCCCTCTCAATATTAAAGATATCTCAAAAAGCACAGAGGATTATTCAAATGAGTCATCATTAGGTTTTCAAGATAAAAAGACAGCTATAGAACATCCTTTGATTGTTTTCAAACAAGAACCACTTGACCTTCCTTGTCTGAGAATATATGACGAAAAAGAGAAATCTAGGGAAACCTGTAAAATCGTTTATGATGGTTACTTTGACAAAGACGATGTTATTGATTTATCCCGAGTAACTCATCAAAAATCAGATAATGAGAGATATTCTAATTTAGAAATCATATTAGTCAATCCTCATTTTAAAGCAAAAGACCATTTGCGTGATTTTACTATCCAAGACAATACCCCAATCTATGATTCATATCATGAAGAACCCCCCATGCCTGTTCACAATCATAACTTGTCTTCTGATTCACAAGACAGAACTCGAAATTGCTTGGATCCCATAACTCTGGCCAGTTCTTGTGAACAACAAAATATTCCAATCCAATCCCTGTTGTGCTGTAACATTATTTGTACAGATAATCATTTCTTTCTTTCTCACTTGCAATCATTTTGTACAAAATCAGATTGTGTTTTAAATTTTCAAACTTTTGATAGATTACTCTGGTATGTTGAGCACCTTATCAAAGAACATTCGAAAGACGTGCTACCATTTTGGAAAGCTAAACTGTGTCAAGGAAGTACAGAACTTCCTCTATTACAAGATCATCAATCCATAACAGAAATTCATCCTCATTTTTATGATCCAAGAGGTATCCAGTTGGAAAGCAATTTTCATGAGAAAGAAATTGTGGACAGAATTGCAACTAAAGTTACACATTATTATTCCACATCCAACATTAACAGTCCAAGAAAAGTTTTCTTCTTAACACTAATGTTGGAAAGTTACATACGTGTAGGAATAAAAATGAAAAGATGGCTCCACTGGAAATATCATTTCACCTATTCAGATTTTTGTATATAGTTAGAGTAGGAGTAGGAGTAATTTAGCTAGGTTATTATGTTTACTTTTAATAGTTGGTAGGCAAAATAAGAGAAGAGAATATCTCTATTCTCTACATAACCTTAGGGAATGTCTACCTCTCATTTCATTAAATATTTTTCTCCATAATAAATTTTTCTTTGGTTAACAACATTTGACGTTTACTAAAGGCACCTTTTCTCTATCAAGATTTTGAACTTCTGCTTCTATAAATAGCAAATATTTTGGAAACTTGACCTTTATTATCAATAGAACTTTAACCTAGATATGATACTAGTTTCAACTCCAAGAAATTTGAAGAAAACAATCTTAGTTAAGTAATTGTTTTACGTCAGTACAATGAAATACATCAATAACAAAATCAGGATTCCCTGTGGAAACAGCCATTTCCAAAGAAGCTCTATTATTGTCATCTTGAACTTTCTTAAGGAAAAAATTAACTTCCTCCTTGCTAAAGGAAATCGCAGCATTCAGAGAAACAATCCGAGAAAACACTATATCTCAAAGAATAAGAGGTCTCATCACGAGCTGACTTATCATGATCATAGATATTATAACTTGCTGACTTTGCCAATACTGTCCACCAAAACAGGGCAATGACTCAATATTGTTGCAATCAAAATAGAAGGGGTCTCATCACGAGCCAGCTTGTTCAGCAAAAGTGTAAATCAAGTTAATGACTGTGCCATAATTTGGCCACCAAACCAAGACATTCTTATTTAGAGAATGAAAAAGAAAAAAGTGTCAAAATGGGTTTTTCTCTGAAAGGTTGTAAATAACCTTAAGCAGGATAAAGGATCATTAATGGGTAATAGGTAACCCTGTCAAGGCTATGGACACCTGCTGGCAGCAGAGGCTCTACTTGTGACAAAGAAGCATATTTAAAAGGCTGCTACACAGGGAAGGCTTTATTTTAATTTTTATTACAAGACCAAGTAATGGTTGATGTAAATACAAAGACAACCTAAGGATATGAGTAATTAAAATAGAAAGGGGTTGAAACAAAATATCATTGATAGTTTGAAGTATAATATATTTTATCTCTTTATAATAAAGTTTAAGTTTACTAAGAAGACTTTTTGTTTCGGAAGTTTGAAAAATGTCAATAGAAGATTAGAGATAACTGGTTCACCCAAGTGAATCGCCAATTGTTGTGGCCAGCAACAACCCCCCCTTGTTCATTTAAGTGTTGTCCAAAATACTAAATGAATGGGAACCCTTAGTTAAATTTTTAAGAAAAAAGTAAGTTTTTCCTTTCTTCAAAATAAGGTTACCATCGTAAGCTTAGAAAGGTCTTTTGAATACTTTTAACCTAAGTCTACGATAAGGGAAATATCTTTGAATCTGCATTTCAAAAAAGATAGGAAATTCCTCCATTCCTCTATAATATCAGTACGCATAAGACCCTCGTGTTAAGCATAACATCACATCGCAATGAAGTAATACTCACAAGGAAAAACTTCAAGATTTACTGATCTGTGATAACACCGATCGCAAGATCGCATATCGCAGAAATGAATTGGCAAGATTTGGCAAACATCAAACTTTTGCGACCTACGATGTTGCGATTGCTGCGATGGTGCAATCTGCGATCTTGCGATTTGTGATGGCGCGATCTGAGATGTTACGTAAGCAAATCATAAATCACTTAATCACGAATCCTTCGGGCACGCCATTCAAAGAAAATCCACTTACCATAATCTAACTCAAGGTCATGCGCTTTTAATGATAGCAAATGAATTAGTTGTCAGTTATTAAATGAAATGAAGATGCGTGCTTTTGTAAAGAATTACTTCACGTAAAGTGGCATATTTGATATATCTATTGCATTTAAAACTCTCCCATCACCTTTCTTAATCAGTCATTTCCACTTCACTCATAATCTCCAGGAATGAAGAGCTAAGACGATTCAAAGCCAAATGCAGGAGCAAATGGGAAAGAAAAATAAATCTCAAGGCTCTGAGGCGAAGGAAAAGACGGAAGAGATGGCACCTTTGTATACAGGCACTGCCTACAACAGAGACGTGGGGATTTCGACATGGGAAAGCATGTACAGGCTACTGGAGGAAGAAAATCCTAGAGTAATGAAGGTTGATACTATCGCGGGCTCACAACGCTCTTCCAAGGCGTCCTTAGAGGAGCTAGCATGTTCATTTCTTCACCAGATAGCAGCTAGGCCCAAAATTATACCATACACGGATATGATCAAATCGATACATGACAATGCAGAGTTGAACAACAGATAATTCAAGGTTCAAGGACATGGGCTCATCGGGTCATTCGCCGCGCAAGATTTAAAGCTTATGTATCATCTTCTTGGACCGCAGACGACTTACAATGCACAATTTGTCAATAAATTTGCGGCAGAGAACCCAAAAGTAGCAGAGACCACTAAAGATTGGTCCAAAAAATAGGAGCCGCTCAAAAAGGATAAAAACAATATGTACAGCACTGGTTCTCTCACCTCTCCATATTGTTTTGCTGCGGCCATGCTTTGCAGATTATTTGGGATGTCGAATATCAATAAATTTTCGTCTAAATGGCTACCACTAATTTATGGTGCCACAAATGCCGATATTATGGATTGGGCCAAGATTTTTTCCAATAATCTATACACGGCTGTTATGAATTACCGGTCTAAAATATCCTTGTCTCAGAGGGTCTATCCTCCTTTTTATCTGTCTGCGTATATTATGGATTCTATTTGTTATGTGTCTAAATTCCCCACTATGGGTTGGAAGTGGACTACCCAGGACCCATTACCTATTCATGTATATCATAAAATGTTATGCGATTCCCAGTTCGTCCCACACTTCTATTAGATTTTTCACGGGCTTATCTTACCCCTATATAGAATGATGTATGATGAAGAACCCCTGAGGTGCTCACCTGAGGCACAGATAGACATCATCCCCATCGCAAGATGGTTTGGGGAAGAATGGTTCACCTATATTAGAGTGTTTGGAAGCACTGTACCTCCACATGTCCTACCTCTATATATCCCCGATAAACGTTTGGCTCGGGAAATTGCCTATCAAACCTGCTCAGAAGGCGCCCTGACCAAAGACCTAAAAGACAAGAAGAAGGCCATATGGCCTCTGTTTCCTGTATCTTGTGGGGCCTTCTCATTGTTCGATGTAGGACACGCTTTCACCAAAGTGGAGAATGTGACGTGTCTACAATTGTTTAAATTTTCAGCATGGCCATTTGACCCAAATAATGTTGCCCAAGATTTCACAACGAACGTCAAAATAAAAGTATTCGTCGGAAAGAAAGATTTTTTTGATGATTTGTTTCAATGTAGAAGCTCACTCCAGGAAATTTTGCAGGAAGCTCGGTCGAGGTTGTCTCCAGATGACCTCCAAAGATTTATGTTATACAGGGAAAGAAGGCTGGCCAATGTTCCTCTAGAGAAGCTGCGACTCCCTGTCAGAGAACCAACTCCAAGCGTTAGACTTAGTGGAAACTCTAGCACTTGCAAATCTAAATCTAACACTGCGTAAGGAGTGCCTGAACATTCAAAAGGGTTTGGAAGTGACCAAGGAAAAAGTGAAGAAGCAGCTGAAGATACAGCTCAGTCAAGTGCAATGTCACAACAACAAGTTATCGCCTCACTGCCAAGAGATGTCCCCCTTCCCGTGATTAAAGCGCCACTCGTCACAACAAAAATGGACAAAGAATGGGAAACCTTGAACGAAATGATCAATCTTAAAGGGCAAGCCCCAAGAACACCTGTGACCAATACACAGATAGCGCAAGAAGTGGCTTCTACCATAGTCAGTAGTGTCACAGAAACAGAGCACATTTCTATCGCTCCACCTTCTGAGATTCTACTTAATGTAGAAGAAATTCCCCAAATGGATGTATTCTATAGTCCCCAATATAAAGCAGTTGTAAGGAGACAAAGGAAGAAAAGAAAACTAGAAAATAGACTGTCACAAGATGCTGAAAATTGGGACGTCTTATGGAAAGACCCCAACAATAACCCGACAGAAAATCTCACTAAGTTGTCTCAGATCGCAGGAGCATATGCTTCTGCAACTATCAACAAGGCATCAAAAGTTCAGCAACTGTTGAAAGAATAAGAAAATCAAATACAGCTACTACAACGACAGTTACAACAAGCCAATGCTAGTATTGAAGCGTCCAAATATCTCAAGAAGTTACAGGAAGACTTTCAGCAGATGCAGATAAGCTATCAAAGAAGTCTAGACGAGAAAGCAAAGCAGTTGTAAATTTTACAAGAAATGCATAAAGATGAGCCTAAGCTTGCTGAATTTGTTTCAGAATCTATTGACTTAAATTATCAACTTCTGCAGCAACAGGAAGAGTTGGGACGTAAGATATCACAATGGAGTCAGTATTGTGCGCTGAGCGATAAAATCACCAATCAAGTGGCGGACTTGCGAAGTGACTATGATCAGAGTGACAGACGGGTGATGGAATAATTAGCTTGGCAGGATGAAGAGGAAGGGAAAAGAGCAAGTGCACGCAGAATAAATGAGAATCATAAAGAATTGCTCTTTAATAAATGGGACGATCAAATCAGGCAGGTAGAACAAGCAGCAGAGACAACGGCCACACAGGCAAACATTCTTATCGACTGTGTAAATGAGAATTTACACAAGGCCAACTTAATCGAAGAGACCACCCCAGGGTACCTACCAGATAAACTACAACTGGAAGCAGAAGGTGCAGGAAAAGGGAAAAGTGATCCAGGCATTGAACAGATTAAATTGGGAGTGTTACTGGGCATACTTGGTCAAGCCACATAGTCAATGGATGACTGTGAAATGCATTATAAACGCAGCCGAAAAAGTAGTGCCAGCTCTCATAGGTTTTGTTTTCACAGCCCAACTCAGCGCAGAAGTTAGCCAGCCAACTCTTCTCAAGCTCATGATGAACACTTGTAGCTTTAAGGACCAAGTTCAGAAGTAGCCTTATTTTAAAAATTTGTTTTTTCTTTTTATTAGATTAGAAAAAGGACAGTCATTTGAAAACCGCATCCTAAATTTTGTAAAGACACTATTATTAGAATTAGGAAGTAGCATTTTAACCCTTCTCATGCATTTAGAGAAGGGTCCAGAAATCTGTCAAAAACTTGTCCTCGGAACATGCATTTCTGCATCCTCAGAGGAGGTTTTGATGAATGGATGGATCGAGATTTATTAATGTTTGCATTTGATGTCTGCTACTAATGTTGCACTTTTGTACTCTTAGTAGATGTTAGAACAAGTAGAGATAAATCGTTTTTGCTTGAAGTTTATGAGTAAGAATAGTCATAAATGGTACTTTTATCTCTTGGCCATTTCTGCTTATATTCTTAAAGTGATTTACAGTTTTCAGTTGTTTATGTGTATTGCATGAATGTATGAGTTACCATTTGGCACTTCTGTACGATGGAGTCATTTATTTATGTCTGATATATGAATAACTTATTATGCGATATGTTGTTCACAACTGTTTTGCCTAACTTCTTATGCAAAGTGGTTTATCTTAATTGATTTCTATTCTTATAATAGCTTAATGATCTTTATTACCAGTTATTGTTTGAAATCTCTTTAGATCGCATAATAGAAGAAATACACCCCGGGTTAGCGTAGATTAGATGTGTTGTTTCTCATTAGATTACAATAGCATAGAGTTAGTTTAAGAATCTGAATTAAATTAGCTTCAAGTACTCTTAGATCATCATCATTCAACTCTACACACACACACACCCTTAGATTGGGAAACTGGTCCCATTATCCCCAGTCGGACCCGCTATACCAAACGGATAAGGAGCTTCCAACCAAGGTCCGGACCGGGTGGGTATCCCCCTTGTTGTCGACCCGATTTTCGGGGCTTCAACAGGGGGTCACAGGGGGTTTGAGGTGTACTAGTAACCCAAATTTATGGGGTCCGAGGCAGCGCCCGGGAAAATTTTGGTTTTGGACCCTATGTTAGGTTGGGCAGACCCACCTATGGTTTTGTGCATGATTTTTGCATATGTTTTTTGGACGTGATGGTTTTTGGTCCATGGTTTTGGATGCGATGGTTTTCGGTCCATGGTATTGGATGCTTCAGCATGTAAAAATATGTATTATAACATTGAAAGGAACATAATGAAAAATCAAGCTGGTAGTCCCAGTTTTTGGGATCCAGGGGAAAATATATATGTATATGTGTTTTATGTGTTATGCTCTCGCATTGTTTATTTTTTTGTTTTAGAATTCATATGTAGGTAATTTCTATACAGGGTTAAAACCTACAGGCTAGAAGACAAAAGGAAAAGGAAATTGAGAGTCCTAGGGAGGTTTGTCTTGAGTGGGTTAACATACACCTGGAGAATTTTATTGAGAGGGCCAATAGATACAAAAGGATGCTTCGCCACATGGCCTATCACTATATGACCGGGAACAAAATATGCAATATAAGATGAGAAAGCTAAAGGAAAGGTTGAGGAAAGCTTTGAAAAGCAAAAAGGAGCATGACAAGCTAAAGATCTTGGTTGAGGCCTCACTATCCAACCAAAGCAACTAATGAAGGAGCCTTGTGCCAAATCTAGGCAAGTTTTGGTGAAATTTTGTCATTTTGAAATTTTGAAACACAGGGATTTGGCATAGGTGCGCATTGCCACCGGCGCTGCGCTTTTGATGGAGACACTTTTTGAAAGAATGGCTTGCATATTTAGATTCATCATGATGAGAACATCAATCCATAAAATTTTCAGAAATTTTGGAGCAAATCTTGGTGACCTAAAGGTCAAAAAACCATCAAAAAATGCCCTCTCTGCCTCTTTTTGGACACACACGAAGCAGTCTTGGGTGATTCCACTTTTGAGGGGAAAATGACCTCCAAATGCACAAATTCAAGATGTTCCAAAAACTAGATAGGAAGAACCTTCCAACGAGCTATCTTGGGCTCAATTTGGACATAGGGAAGGCCTCCAAAACTGGGTTTGCAGTGGTGTTGCACATAGGATGAATTTTGCCAGTTTTGCTCAAAAATCCAGTTTTCACCTAGTTTTTCCACAAATTGATTTTTACTCTCATTATGGATGAATTTATGAATGTAAATGATGTTATGTTATGTAAATATAATTTTAAAATGACTCTAGAGGGTAGATACATCATTTTGAGGTGGTTTGGGGGTAAATGAATCAGTTTCCTTAGTTTTAGAGGCAAGCTATTCCACTGCCTATATTCTTGTTCTTAGTTTAGATATGGTTGAAACCACCCCTCCTCTCATGGATTCGACCCCTAATGGCTAGAATAGGTGGTTTTGATGTCTATATTATGTATTTTTTCAGTCATTTGTAAAGGTTGGACTCTTGTGGATGCTTTGAGCTACATTGTACATCTCTACAGCAGTTTGGCAAGGAAATAAACTAGGGTTTACAACTATTTTTGTGGGATTCTTGTGGTAATGTGTTTTTGCATTGTTTCTCCTTCTGTAATTATTTTTTCTCATGTGTTATATGTTCCAAAATCTATTTCATTCTTCTTAACTAAATGAAATCAAGATAGATAGGTGGAATACATTAGTAACAGTGCTCTGCCTTGGAAATACATTTAGTCTTTTATGTTTTCAGTTGTCTGAAGAGGATTCATGATCCTTGCATGCCTTCCTCAACTCCTCATGAGTCTTAGACCTACCATCTCACTCAATTCCAAGTGCCAAAAACACCTACCTACCTCGCCCCAAAGAACACCCTGCAATTCTGACTCTCGAACCCAAAGCTGCCTACTCCATTTGATCCAGCAATAAATCATCAATTTAGAAACAACCCTAGAGCTACGATACCTAACCTAAAATCCATATTTAATTCAGTGAGTTCAACTAATATTGACAAGGAGAGAGCCCTCCCCTGACCTGGTAGGGCTAGCTACCAGGTTAAGTTTGGTTGTGGTTATCCTAAGATTGCCTCCCTTCAGCCTAAGCTCAATCTAGGCGCTAACATAGTGGCGACCATACTGGGGATCGTAGTTTTATGTCCCTCCAAGAAATGTATCAAGTTTAGATCTGATTGTTGATGGTGCACAATGATCAAACACCGAAATGCTGAAATCATTCACCTGGCGACTCCCAAATCAGTCTCAAGATCTGATCTGAGGACTCCACTGGAGGATGAACCTAACCAGCAGAAACATGAAAGGACAATATGGAAAGATCAGGTATTCAAGTTGGAATTTAATCCAAGACATTATATTTTTTGTTTTAAATTATTTCTTCTCTTTTCCCAAGAATATCAAGAAGGCTTTACAAAGTATATTGTATTTGAGAAAAGATTCTAGACCTACATTTGATTCCTTCCCTTTGAAGATCGTGAATACAAATGTACATATGCCTTTGATCTTGATCAAGACCCTTCTTTTGAATCTTATGATGATTGTCTTCAAACCGATGAGCCTAAAGAGACCAAGACTGATTCTACACCTTCTGTACATATTCCTATACCTTGTAAAATTCCAAATAGATACAAACCTCTGATTTTACCTCCTATATCCCATGCTTTCCCTAAAAATCATTACCTATATCTACCAAGATTTGATGGTGAATGTGAGAACATCACTGCTGAGAGACATGTACTAAATTTTGAGTCTTTTCTTGACCTTTATGAAGTTGATGAAGAAGATGTCAGTATTAGGCTTTTTGCTCTTTCTTTGCAAAGCAAAGTCAAGAGTTGGTTCAAAACCCTACTTGATGTGAGCATCTCATATTTTCAGCAGTTTTTCAAAGTGTTCCTCGACAAGTGGGTGGTTAGAAGGAACCCTTTCTTCATTCTAGAAGAGTATAACCAGCTGAAAAGACTGCCAAGAGAGACAGTGCAACAATTTTTTGCTAGATTTAACCAAGTCTATGTTTTGATGCCATTCAATACAAGACCTCTTCCTGGATCCGCTATCTTACACTACCTGGAAGCCTTTGATCCGGATGTGGAGTTTCAGCTGAGAGAAAGGAACCTTGTAACATTTGAAGAGATGCAGAACAGTGCAGTAGATGTAGAGGCTAATATGCGGATCAGAAGGGCAAAGTTGAAACAAGAAGAGAGGAACAACATAGATCCAAAGGAATCGACATCTTTAGAGGTAAAGCTTGACATTTTGGTAAGTACAGTGGAAGCGATGATGCAAAAGATCACCACAAGGAATGAGTATGATGTTCAATACCATGTCTCACTGATTGAAGAAGAACAAGAGGTTGATCCAAAAAAATGTATTTCTTATCCCAGTTGTCATAGATTTGATAATGATCGTTTTATAGACCATCTTGGAGAAGAGAGATCTATTGATATGACATGTATGCTTGATAATTTGTTTTATACTTATGATTTGTCTTAGTTCAATTAGTATGATGATGATCATATTCTCCAAATAAAAGCTAATCTTGTAGACAAACCAGCAGCTGGTTTGTGGAAGGAGGAAGTTCATTTTTAGTAGCTCAAATACAGTGATCAGTCAGTGCATATCAGCTATGGAAGTGAGGAGGAAAGTGTAGAAAATTTTGAAGTAAGTGAAGGATCTTTGCCTTTTTTTTTTACTTCATTTCAGTTCATCAAAGACAACTCTAATGCAATCAGAAATCAACTGTCGAAAAGTGTTGATCTGGACCATCTTGAGGGCAATGAAATCCTTGTTCAAGACTTCTCATATTTATATTTGTAACCTCCGAATGCCATTGAATGTCAAGTCGCAAATGATGACTTGGATGCTAGAACATATGATCAAATGATGCAAGATGATTCCGTACCATTCTGTTTTGAATCATTTCAGTTTTTGAAGGGAAATTTGCATAGTATAGCTTCAAATGAGAAACCTATTGAAAATCATGCAATCTCATTGGAACCAATAGAAAATGGGTTGCAACAGCCTTTTCAAGTTTTTCATGATACAATAGCTAATGTGTTGGATGATTTTTGCAGTCAAAGTCTTTCTTCATTAGCTACTTGTGAGCTTGAGAAAAGTATTGATACAAACTTGATCTGGCAGCTAGTTTCTTTATCATTTTCAGCAGGAGTCTCATCACAAAGCTTAGGTAAAAGTTTTCATTCATGGTATGAGGAGAAAAAAAGTAATCCATTTGATGAGATACGCCCCAATGCATATGAATTTCAAGATCCTTATGCAGTATTCTTGGAGTTGGATAGAGAATCCATATTATTAAACGGATCTGTTTACAATTTTTCATGGGAGTTGCCTTTCAGTAGTTCTCTCTTGTTGTTCATAAGAAAGCACTTGCGGAGAATTCAAATAGAAACCAAAATGCTTACTTGGTTGCATTGGTTGTTTCATTTCACTTGATCGGGTGATGAATGGAACAGTTAGAGTAGGTTTTATTGAATAAGCTCCACTTCGAGCGTCTTTTCTAGTTTGTCAGTTGTGTTTTAGTATTGAGTTGGTTTCAAGTCAGTTTGGGTCATTGAGTCATCAGTATTCAGTCATGTAATTTCAGTTTGAGTTTTTGATTCCATGCCCAACGGATAAGGCTACTTTGTCTACGGTGTTCTTGGCACCTCCAAGGAGCTACCATCTGCATTGGAGCCAATGTTAGTGTCAGTGTCTTCACACTACCATCAGTGATCAAAATTACTCTTTTGCATTTCATACTAGGAGTCCCATTCTAATGAGGTTGCATTCCATTAAGTCATGGATCTACTGATGGTAGGGTTCATTTCAGTTTTTCCCTCATGATATGTACTTGCTGACCTTCTTTCATACCTTTCGGTCAATGGTTTATGCTCATTTTCAGTCTATTTCATTAATTACATAGGGTTTTGATCTCATTAGGTCTAGGGTTTCCTCTGTTAGGTTCCTATACCAATAGGTTTCATTTTTCATGATTGACTGGAGAAGTGCCAAATGTGTTCATCCTTTCCATGCTGCAAAGATTCCATATTTTGAAGAATTTCACTATGTACAGTTGCTTGACTCTTATCATGTTTCATGAATGGCCAAACAGCTTAACCTTGGCTAGGTTCATATTTCAATTTACTTGTCTTAAAATAGAGAATAAAGGTCTGTCCAAACAGTTCAAGCTTGGCAGATGAGTAGGTAGGTAGAGAAGCAAAGGAGCCCAACTGTTTAATCTAGGCCCTTGGAAGAGATAAGGGTAGATTTAGATAGGAGGGAAGCTAAAAGAAAAGAAGAGAATCAGGGTTTGCTAATTCAAATGCACCCAGTGAAAATGAAGAAAAATTGTTAGGAGTAATAGGATGGGTAAGTAGTTTTGATGTTGCAGAAGCCATTGCAAGAGTGATATTATTTCTCTAATATAATTCATCTTTTATGAATATCATGAAGTCCAAGGCAAGGTGTGGTGACAAATCAGATGTTTCATGTCTAACTTCCCCTCATTCCCCTCACAGCAATCACTTCCTAACATCCCCCCAGGATATTGAGATCCGCTCAAAGTCCCTAGAGCACTCCATCTCAGGTGAAAGTTTCAGCAAAATAATGTTTTCTCCATGAGCCAAGAAGCCACATTTCTTATGTAAAATCTTTCTCCTTGTGACCCTCCCTATAGCCTAAGTTTTTGCTTTTCAAACTTAATGCTTTGCTTAAACATCATACCTTTCATATTAACATTCTAACCTTATTATATAGTTCCTATATAAATTTTTCCTGCCTTTATTGTATAAAATACACAAAAAATCCCTAAAAAATCTAAATATCCTGACCCCTGGCAATTATATCCATATATCGAAGTTTTTCAGGAATTATTGGTTCACTTAGAACCTAATAATAACCCTTCTGCATACATAAACCACGAAATTTATTTAACACTTGGTTAAATAAATAACCGCACCCACAAAAGCCCAATAACCAAATTTTTATACCCCACGGAACATTACAAAGAATTTAAATTAAACATGGGTCCCTGTGCCATAGATGCCCGCCATGTTCATTTGCCGCCAACCGTCGGATCATGGCCCACAGATCCAACGGCCCACATGGATATTGGAACCCCCCTGATCACCAAACAATAGCGTCCAGGGGATGGGGCAATATTTCTACTGTACAGAAGATAGGTGTCGACTTCCTGGTGTGATCGGAACCCCCTCCTCCAATACCACCCTGGCCCAAAGGCAGTGCGGGGAATACCGCTTACTGCCCCCGATGAACCATGATGACGTCACCTCCACATCATCAGCTGGCGTCGCACCCACGTCAGTACCATGTCATGCTTACCTCGCCACTATATCATCTGCCATGTATGCCACGTAACCGCCAAGTCAGCTTCCGTGCCCCTGCTACACGACAAAGGATGCGTCATGCTGACGTCACCTGACTAAAGCGCGCCAAAATCAATTTTTTTGTCAAAAAGGCGTGAAAACATCATTTTCGTTCAATTCTATTTGTTTTCTCTGTGCGACCTATGCATGCCCATTCATGTCCAATAGCAATCATTCAACCGCACAGTTCGCTTTCAAGCCAAATTATTCAGCAAATTGGTCGTCCAGCTCAATCTGCCACCTGCATTTTGCATAGGAAATCCATTAAAGCAAGTATTTACTTACATTTTTTCCCAAACCCTGTGTTTTTCAGTTTCTTCTGCTAAAATCTCTAAAAAATGCCAAAATTCGAGTTAAATTCATCAAGATACCTGCAAAACTACACACTGTAACTATTGTTTTGCCCAATTTTTACCAGAAATCCTGCAAACTCCCTCTCCCTCTGCAAATTCACCAATTGAGCTAAATTCAAGCTCATTCTGGCCTGCAAATTCTCTGAGAAACCCCAAAAACTACCTCTTTTACCTACTGTTGTTGCTCGTTTTTACCAGAAATCCTGCAAACTCCATCTCCCCATGTAAATTCTGCCCACTGAGCTAAAGACAAACCAATTTCACGGTGTAAATCCCACTGAAAAGTCCACTGAGTTGTGGTTCTGCCTATTTTGCCACATAAACCCGAATTACAGTTTCAAAGTCACAAACAGTTGAACCAACGAAGCTCTAGCAACCCTCAATATAACTCCTCTTAATGCACCTCACAAAGAATTGGAATGGCTGCTTTTGGCCGATAGGAATTTTCAAATCCAGGACTTAGTTGGTGACAGAAACCATCTCCAAGAATTTTGTGAACTCAGGAATAGTTACCTAAGCAAAAATGATTTTATGGGATATGGGAATCAAATTTACCCATGTACTACCTCCCCTCTGTCAATGTTTTCCCTGAGATAATTCACCTCTGCTATGAAAACTATGAGCCAACCCAAAGGGCAGTCAAAACTCCATCTGGAACTACCCTCTTTCATATAACTCCTGATTCCATAAATCAAATGCTAAACTTCAAACCAACTCAGCTTCTGTTTCCTCTTACTATGAAATTCTTGCTTGATGAAGGTCCCAAACTCCCCAGCTCAGAGTTAGCTCGAATTGCCCAAGTATTTATGAAACCAAATTGTCAGCCTACAGAGCCACCTCCTTTTCAGTATGCATGGTTCAATGAAGTGGGTAAATTACTTGTTGATATGATATCTTATATTCTGGGGTTCAAGACAAGTGAATATATTGATGAAACTACACTAGTCTTATTATCTATATTCACTCCAGGGCATCTCCTTGCTATCAAATACAACTATGCTAAATTCATTGCCAACAAGATCCATGACCAGCTCTTGAATCTAGACAGGGAGGGAGTCTTCAAGTACTCATCCTACATCTATCATCTGTTCCTATATTATCAACCAAAGAGTTTCCAATTTCCCATTAAAAATTGGACTCTAAAGGAGAAAAGAGGTCTGTGATTTTTTGGACCTCAGTCTTTCATGAAGTCCACAACTCTCCTTACTCTTACTATGAATTTATTGACATGTTCGTACATCCAGTCTCTTCCCTATTGATGAGAACTCCTCCTCCTAGACTGTCTTATGATATGAAAAAAATATTACAGCTCTCCAAAAGCTACAAAATAGGTGACTGGTACTTATACCAGAATCACACTAAGATCAGGATATATGGCTATGAGTTGTGCCCCTACAAGCTGCCAAAATATGTGCCAATGAGACTATTCGCCTTGGAATATTTCATGCAATTTATCAATTCAGATTTGACTCATTTCCATAGCACCAAGAAAAAGGCTCAGTTGAAATTGAGAGATCAATTAGGCCCCTATGTCATGAACAAAAAAGAAGTATGGAAAGATGTTGATCAGATATTGGGTGAAAAACTCATATTAAAAAGAAGCTTTTGGTGGGTACCCTATGACCCAAATGGCTTTATCAACGCAAGAAAAATAAAATATAGGTTGTCAGCCTATGAACATTGCAAGATCCCTGAAATAGAACAATTTGCCAACCGCGATGAGTGGGTAGAAGGCACACTAATTGAACAGCTCACTGAGGAAGAGAAAATGGAACAAAATATGAAAAATCTTGAAAAGAATCTTGACCTATATTCTTTTGGGAAGGTGGCATTTAAAGTGCCACAGCAAACTGGAGAAGGCACATCAACTGCTGGAACTTCACAGCAACCGACCCAAGAAAGCACTACACCAACTGCTATAATATCAAAGGGTAAAGAGGTGATGGATACATAGCAACAAACAATGGCAGATCAGCCTGCCACATCAAAGGAACAGGGTCAAGGGCAAGCCCCTTCATTGCAGACAAAGGCACTAGAGGTACCAGCATTACAGACTCATGTCAATGAGGAAAGAATCAAGAAAAGGCACAGAGAAGAGGCCACACCTGCAAGTGGATCAGCGGAGCAACCAGAGGCCAAAAGGCAAAGAGTAGATCCTCTACCTGAAGAGGAGATTATTGAAGAAATCACAGAAAGCCCAAGAGAGGAGAGGGCAACCAGCCAACAGACATCCACCAGCTCTCACAGGCAAGAAATGGAGAGGCAACATGGTATGGAATTTTCCTCCTCAAGGCTGCAAAGTAAGCAATGATCTGATATTAAAAGAACATTCATGGACATTAAGGCCAAGAATGAGCCATTGAGACTACAACTTTATGATCAATTTCTCAAAATGACACCCTCCAAACAGCAAAGACTAATGGCAGCATATGACATTAAGGAGGAAAAAATGATCTTAAGTCATTTTAGACCTAAAGTTCAGCAACCACAATCAGCAGATGACTATATAAGAACAAATCTAGAGGTCCTTGCTAAAGATATACACCCAATGGACTAGATTGATCTACACAAACAAACTAGTGAAATGGTTTACTCTACATTGGCAGATAAGGCAATGCTGGCCCACAAATTGCAAGACTCATTAAGCAATACATCTGCCCAATTGGACTTGGAAAAGATATCTTCCTTAGCTAAAGACAATAGAATAAAGACCTTAGAAGAGATAATTATTGAGCTAGGACCTGATCCCAAGGATGCCAAGGGCATCAAAGCACTCATAAAGAAAAGGGAAGAAGATATTGTCGCACTTAGGAAGCAATTGAAGCTGCCTGTTACCATGCACCCACAAACTACAGAACTTGCACAAGAAAAGGTAGAGGAAGACATGATGGATTTACTGATGAAGATGAATCAAAGATTAACTAAAACAGAGCAAGAATTGGAGAAAGAATTGCAAGCTAAGCAGGGAGAGTCAACCTCCCAGCCACCTGAAACAGCTCCAACAGTTACCACTACTCCCCCCACAGTCACAGCAGCAATCCCTCCCACTGCCCCAGCATAAACAACAGGTACATCAGCCATAGATGCTTCAGCGACAGCAACAACAACAGCCCCAGATACCATCATGGGCATGGAAGAGATGATGAAGGCAATAAAGGAGTTAGAACTCCAAATGGCAGAACTGAAAGAAGCCAAAGAAAAACTGGCCAAGTTAGAGGTAAGCTATGATAAGTCTAAAATAACTGTGGCAGAAAAAACAAGAGAGGTAAAGGCCTTGGAACATAAGGTAAAATCCTTGGAGAAAGATCTTTCCCTTCATAAACCTCTTTCAGAAATCAAAACAATTTTGTGGACTAAGATTGGCCAGTCCATCACTGATCAATGGAGATCAATACAGACTATCTATGAGCAAATTGAATTGATAGAAATAGCCCAAGTAGAGATTCAAAAGGCCAAAGCATCATTGGGAAACATGCCCAAACAGGCCAATAGACTAATTCATTTTTTGAATAGTCACACCAGGGAACAACTAGCAGCTTTGAAGATCAGGGACAAAATAGGTACTATTTTGACAGTGAAAAAGGTGCTGACCATGAGGAATTTTATACACAATCTAGAGAGAAAGTGCCATGAAACGCAGATAGAAATAAATGCCTTTACATAAAAGTTTGCAGTCTTGCAGCAAAAGGGTCTACCCAGTTTGGTAACCAACAATCAGAGATTGTTGACACATGAACAATATGCTCATAGGGTGAATACATATGTTGACAATTAGATGAAAGCATCATCAAGCACTTCAGAAGACATAGCACCTCCCTCTGGACAGAGTTTATATGAAAAATTAGAAAATCTATTCTATATTGAACATGAAATAAAACATCTTTTTGAAGTCCAACCCAATTTCTACAGGTATACTGAAGTGGATGAAACATTAATAAAAATGCAAAGACATCAATTGCCAATAGACCAATGGTGGCAGACCATGTTAGAGGTTTTACCAAGGTAATTTTAGTTCTCATTTTGATCATCTGCATTTAATCAAGTTCAATGCACATTCCACATATCATAAAAATGAAAAAAACAGAGGAAGGGAGTCACGCCAAAATGCATTAAAGCAGAATCAGGCACAGATGAAAGGGCCGGGATAGCAACGTAGGAACGTAGAATAAAGGGACAGCTACCAACTGACTCACTCAGTTCAAAAAGTCAAATATATCTGACCAACTGAACAGCCAGCACACCAACATTTACTTCTGCATTCATTTCTCTCATTTAGTTCTCCTGTAAAGTAGATGGATCAAGTTATTGCGCGATATTTTCCATAAGATTTTTTGTATAAATACCTCCCCGTGAGATGTATTCGTGGTTGGTGATATCTCTTTTGGACTGCGCTGTAACTCTGAGGATTTTTAATAAAAAGGCTGTTGAAGTTCACTGTTGCTGCACCGTCTAAATGTGGATTTGATGCATAGGGTCCCTGCTACAAAATTCTCGTGTCTTTATATGGACCAATAAGTTATTCTAACCTATGTTTTATATTCTCTTTGTTTGCAAATTTTATATGTGTTTCATAATCTTAGTAATGTAGAAAAAGAATAGCCCAGAATTTGTTTAAATACACTCTGTGTTCAATCTCTATTGTTGCTTATGTTTTCTTCAGAGTTAGCATAAATAGGAATTCTTAGCTGGTCCTGTTTCCACTAATTCTTTCACTTTGAATATTAATAAGGAATTCTTTACTGCTCCTTGATAATACTCATGCATTTTCCCTCTGCCAACATGATGAAGGATTCTTAACTGCCCTTCACCCACTGGCTATCATTCCATCTATTTCCAGATCATAAAATTGCTCCAAGATTGATTACCTTGCTCTGTAGTATCACCTTTAGTCAAAGAAATCATATTCAGCTGTTCACCCTCATAGACTCCATTAGCCCAATCGAATAAACTGTTCATACTTGCATCCTAGTTCTATTGAAGATCACCATCCAACAAACTTAAAACAAAGCCCTCTACATCATAACTAGCCTAAAATACCTCAAACAAAGCTAAATCATAAAGAGAGAGCCCTCTCTGGATGCAGATTGGCTAGAATCTGTTTTCAAAAGATTGTTCTGTGGTTACCTCCACCGTATCCCCTCCTTAGAATTTGCCTAGGGGACAACTTGAGTGATAACATCCTCCATGGTCAGATTTCAGTGATTATTGTTAATAATGGTCAGCAAAGACATGACAAGGTTAATAATGATCAGAAAAGTCAAAATTTGTTAATTTATAAGCTTAATGAAGTTCTCACCACCAGTTTGAGGTGAAAAACAGAGCATTTGTAGTTATTTGTAATTTCATGTAATTTCATCATTTTTATATGTAATAATTAAGTCTCATGCTGCTCCTAGTCACCCGGTGACATTGCCTAGTACCTACCAATGCAAAAGTCAAAAATATGAATATCAGTTCACTTATCAAGTGCAAAAAGGTCAAGCATCCAAAAAACATAGTATTTGAAAAGAAAAAAGCAAATAGACATTATGAAAGTGGGTTTTCACCATCAAAAATAAAAAATTGAAGAGATATATAAAGCCCATTCTTATTGATCATTTTATTACGAAGTAAAAGTACCAAAGGAGAGAAAAAGTGATTTTTAAGTGTTATTGAACAAAAGAGAGCGATTTCTACATTTTTTGGAGAAAAATCGCCTAGCTCTACGCACCTAATCCCAGTGCTACGTATAGGATAGGCGTTGCGCACCTCGGCTTTCTCCATTGTATATTTTTACATAGGTGTTGCACATAGGACCAGCATTGTGCACCTATGTGGAGCACTACGTACTTGTGCAATCAAGCTCTAGTTCACCCAACGAAGCTTCACCATTGCAAATTTCTTTCAAAATCATTCATTCCACCTTCTTGCAAGTAAGTTCCATTACCATATCACTTAACCTAGGGTTTGCTTTCCTAGAGTTGGTTTGTTAGCATCTTTGAAGTTGAAACCCTAGTTTCTATGGTTCTCTATTTTTCACCATCACTCCATTGCTTGCTTACCCTACCCTCACCATCATTCCCTAAACTAATCCCCATTCCCATTCATCTATCTCCTAAACCCCATCCCCCTCATACATTTTCCCTATTCCCATTTTCCCACTTTCATTATCCCCAAAAACCATACTATCCCATTCACCATTCCATAAAACTCTATTCATTTGTAAAATCTCTTCATACTCATCTTCATTTACACCTCCCATCATTCACCACATGTGTTCGTAAACAATGAAAAAGGCCAAGTGACTAGGCAATGAAGAAGCAAGCCTATAAGACAAAAGGCAAAGGAAATTGAGAGTCCTAGGGAGATTTGTCTTGACTGGGTTAACATACACCTGGAGAAGTTGATTGAGAGGGCCAAAAGAGACAAAAAGATGCTTCGCCACATGACCTATCACTATATGACCTGGAACAAAATATGCAATATAAGGATGAGAAAGCTAAAGGAAAGGTTGAGGAAAGCTTTGAGAAGCAAAAAGGAGCATGAAAAGTTAAATATCTTGGATGAGGCCTCACTATCCCATCAACGAAACTAATGAAGGAGCCTCATGCCAAATCTGGGTAAGTTTTGGTGAAATTTTGTCATTTTGAAATTTTGAAATTTTGCGACACAAGAATTTGGTGGCATTGTGCTTTTGATGGAGACACTTTTTGAAAGAATGGCTTACATATTCAGATTCAGCATGATGAGAGCAACAATCCCTGAAATTTTCAGCAATTTTGGAGCAAATCTTGGTCACCTAAAGGTCAAAACACCATCAACAAATGCCCTCTCTGCCTCTTTTTGGACACACAGGAAGTAGTCTTGGGTGATTCCACTTTTGAAGGGTAAATGATCTCCAAATGCACAAATTCAATAAGTTTCAAAAACTAGACAAGAATACCTTTCAAACGAGCTATCTTGGGCTCAATTTGGATACTAGAAAGGCCTCCAAAATTGTGTCTGAAGTGGCATTGCGCATAGGAACAATGGCGCTGCGCATAGGATGAATTTTGCTAGTTTTGCTCAAAAATCCAATTTTCACCTAGTTTTTTCACAAATTGATTTTCACTCTCATTATGGACGAATTTATGAATGTAAATGATGTTATTTTATGTAAATATAATTTTAAAATGACTCTAGAGGGTAGATACATCATTTTGAGGTGGTTTGGGGGTAAATGAATCAGTTTCCTTGGTTTTAGAGGCAAGTTGTTCCACTGCCTATATTCCTGTTCTTAGTTTAGATATGGTTGAAACCACCCCCCTTCTCATGGATTCGACCTCTAATGGCTAGCATAGGTGGTTTTGATGTCTATATTATGTATTTTTTCAGTCATTTGTAAAGGTTGGACTCTTATGGATGCTTTGAGCTACATTGTAAATCTCTACAGCAGTTTGACAAGGAAACAAACCAGGGTTCTTGTGGTAATGTGTTTTTGCATTGTTTCTCCTTCTATCATTAGTTTTTCTCATGTGTTATATGTGCCAAAATCTATTTCACTCTTCTTAACTAAATGAAATCAAGATAGATAGGTGGAATACATTGGTAACAATGCTCTACCTTGGGAATACATTTAGTTTTTTATGTTTTCAACTATCTAAAGAGGACTCATGATCCTTGCATGCCCTCCTCAGATCCTCACCGGTCTTAGACCTACCATCTCACTCAATTCCAAGTGCCAAAAACACCTACCTGGCTCGCCCCACATAACACCCTACAATTCTAACTTGATTTCCCGAACCCAAAGCTACCTGCTCCATTTTATCCAGCAACGAAATCATAAAAATCAAACAAAAACCCTAGAGCTACTATACCTAGCATAAAATCCATATTTAATTCAGTCATCTCAACTGAGATTGACAAGGAGAGAGCCCTCTCCCGACCTGGTAGGGCTAGCTACCAGGTTAAGCGTGGTTTGTGGTTATCCTAAGATTGCCTCCCTTCAGCCTAAGGTCAATATAGGCTCTAACAGTGTGGAGGTTCCTTTCATTGTGCACAATATGGAGATGCAGAGGTGGAAATAACAATAGATGGTGGAAACAATTTCTGAAACGAAGCATTCTCAAATAAAAATAAAACATGGACACTGCATTTCCCTAACTAAATAATCTTGTATCTTTGCACTCTGCAAATTTCAATGTGGTGCCTAACAATTTCATTACTATCCATTAATATCTAAAGAGATATTTGTTAATCATAGGATTAACCCTTAATTATTCTTTTAATATCTTTTAAACCACATTGAAAAAGTTTGATATGTGCAGAGGGATAACATATATGGAGGTGTAAAAAAGAAGGATAAAAGGTTTTTCTGCACATATCATTCTTCCAAACATCCTTCTATTATGCTAAAATGGATACTGGTTGTAGATCCATATTTATGTGTGCATTCACAGAATAAATCATGATTTGTTAAAAAACAATAATCATTACAAAATGCATTAGATTAAATGTTATTAAGCATTGAAACGATCTCATGATTATGCGTCAACTCACCGAGTAAATGGCTATGTTAATAGAAAGGGAAATAGAGAAATACGCAAATTAAATTAGGGAAATATTTTAAAATAAGGGAAATATTTTTTATTTATGAAAATATGGGGAAAATATCATTTTACACAGGGAGAAGGGAAACAAATAAATTAGTGGAAATCTACATTGACGTTGGGTATGTCCAATGAATTAAATAGAGGTATATATATATACACGTTACCAATGGGAATTAAAATTTATTTATTCGAAAATTCCAATAATATGTTATTTTTTGTTTCCCAACTCAATAACGAGGTAAGGTGAAACACTTGTATCATCTTGTTTCATTTGATAACTATTGTTGTATTTTTCTTTTCTTTTTTTTGTCTTTTTTTGGGATCATTTTACTATTTTCTATTATTATTGGGTGGTATAACGATTTATGTATTTCTAGTTCTATTTGGAGTTTTTGTATCTTTGTCCTGAGTGGCTTCTTGGGGGTTCTCTATTTTTTTATTTTTTATTTTTATTATTATTATTATTATTATTATTATTTATTTATTTATATTTTATATTATATATATATATATATATATATATAATATATATATATATATATATTATTAGTTCGTGACTATTCATTTAGATATTTTATTTTAGGAATATGTCCTGGTTCATTAGAGTGCAAGACTAGGTGGATGGTTGTTTTTCTTAGCTAAGTTGTTGTTATGTTTAACGTAAAAGGTTTTGTTAGTTTAGCACGTTCAAAAAATTATTGTATTTGAGTCTTTTTTGTTTTCTGGCTAAATATAAGATGCCATGTGAGTAAGGTATAGTAAGACATGGAGTTGGTGAACGAGGAGAGTCAAGACAACATCACCTGGAGAGAATTGGTCAGGGAGAGAATATAGATCCTAGCCCTATCAATAGATATGATTTTAATGACCTTACATCTGATCAAAAAAACTTTGGTAATGATCTTTCATATCTCAAGATGCTTATGGAACAAATCATAAGAGACAGATATGATGAAAATAATACGGTCATCTCATTCATGAATGATATCTAATGCAACCAGTGGTGGATTTAGGACAAATTAACAAATATGAATAGGGGTCAAGAGCATCTATAGGAAAAACTAGATCACTTTGAAGGAAGATTGGCTCACATGGAGAAACATGTACACTGTGAGTTTAAAATTCTATCATGACCAAGTTTAGGACTAGAGGATTTTGTTTGATAAATACCCCTCATATTTAATATCCTTTTCTACATACAAATCTTGGAAATTTTCTAGATCTATGTTTATTTTCCTTTTTTCGCAAACAAATTTTCACAATTTGTAATGTTTTTATGCTAATTAGCTACTGGGCAATAAATATGCTGAGTGAGACCTGTAATATTTTGTCAAGTTGTTCTCAACAATGTAATATTTCTTTTGCATAAACTAATAATTAGTTTCATTTACAAATTTTTCTAATATTGTCAAGTGTTTGAGGTTTCCTTTTTCCTGCTAAGGCATCCACATCTTCTTTTTTATTTATTTGCATTTCTTTTTATTTAAAATTTGATGAGATTATTGTTTCTTTAGGAAGAGGTATTCAGGCCCTACGTGTTGGAATTTTTTTTTAGTATTTAATATCTTATGATTTATGTTTTATTGATCTTTAGTGATTGCTTGGATGCATTAAACGTATGTTTACTTAGCATATCAAAATAGTTTGATGGTTCAATTGTTTAATTATCCTATTGTGCAGAATCATACAACATTCCTACTTTCCTAGAATCCTCGTACATTCAAAAGGTTAAATGTTTACATTGATGGATAATATGGAATCTATAAGCATGCCTAAATCAATATTTTGATTTCCCATAATAGTATATATTGATTTTGCAGTTGACCTCTTGTTGATGATTCTTTGATCAAGATGCAATCTATTTCCCTACACAATGCTTTGACCTCTCCATTAGCAAGATCGAATGGTCCATCTTGTTGTTGAGATATATTTTGTGGAATATGAACTTCTAGCAAGGTACATATACAAGCTAAGTTATGAGGATAATAAGCTATGTTTTGGTTTGCGGAGAAAAGCTACGTGGAGAGTGCAGCAAAAACTCTATGCGAGAGTGCAACAAAAACTGTGTGGGAGTGCAGCAAAAACGGTGTGCACAAAAAGGGACACAAACACCTGTGTACATGCTTCCTTGACACACCCTTTCTTGGTGCACCAAAATCTCTAGTATTTATGTGTGAAGGGGGGAATTTTTCTATTACTTGCTTCGCACACCTGTCGCACACTAAAAATCTAAAATCTTCAAACTTAGATATTGGAGAATATTTATAATTCTGTGTAAATTGAACTTATAAATTTTATATTTAAAAGAATTTAGTTTGATAAATTCTCAAATATTGTAATTAAATTATTTGAATGTGTAAATACATAAATCCTTAAATTCATAGAGTTTAAATGTGAAAATATTTATTTTTGTATGGTTTAAATTTTTTAATTGATATAACTTGAATGAAAATGGATACCTCTTGCACACCCTTTAGGTGTCTAGGAATTATTAATTCCATTACTTTGCTCCAAGAAAACACACATCAGTTACAATGTAAATTATAATTGCAATGTTCAATCTCAAAAACTACTAATGTCTAATCCATTTAGAATAGTAAACTATCACAATTTGATTTTAAAAGTTATGTTTTTCATAGCTTATGTTATTTTAATAAATAATATTACCCTATATATATTATGTTGTTATCTTGTGCGCAAGATTTCTCATTGTGCAGAATATGAAGGCATAGAAAAATGTGTGCACAAGAAAAGCTCTCTGCACTCCACATACAACCATCAAAACAAAACCTTGCTCCATTTTACCACTGCTAACCTAAAACACATGGTATGGATTTAATGTGAGAATTCCATCTTAGGTATATAACAAAAACAAAAAGGAGTGGAAGTTTTGTATGCATAATTTCTGAATTGGACATCAATGTTTGTTGTCAAAAGTTTTGCACAAATTAATATATAAAAACATTTATATATAAATACCATCGCTTGCACCTATACATATTAGTTTTTGGTTTCATTGAAATTAATGTTCCAAATTTATCATTATAATTCTATTGTCAGTAAGGTTATTAAAATGGGCATCTACAAATGTGTGTCCATCAAATTTTAGAACAAAATATGTATAGCCCACCATGTCTAAAAGTAGCATAAATGTTTGGAAATGATTTCTAATTTGTGAGAAATTTCATTGCGAAACAATTGTGAGCAATTACCATCCTGGAAGGGGTTGAATTCATTATGATCGTTGAATATGTCCCATCACTCCTATAAGTTAATGTTGGTAGAAAAATGATAAACAGGTTGAGACCCTAGGTTCAGGCATAGGGACCAACAAAGGTTTTGTCGTAGTCTAGCATAGAGTCGGCATTTTCAACTTACTTGGAAAGAATAAGGCATCTCAACTAAGGCGCGTTGCGACCTTACTTAGGTAAGGAGTTGGAACCAAGCGTTAAGGGAAATCATGAATTAATACTCAGTAAACTCAAAACTAGGACATCGAAGATACAATCATAACAACTTAAGCATTCAAAGGGGAACATGTACTATGCATATGCATTCATAAAAAACAAATTAAAAGAGGCACATAAAGTCATACACAGGAAGACTATCATATATCCTTGCAACTTCCTCTTTCATTAGTTTTGACA
The DNA here is from genome assembly GCA_000404065.3 of Pinus taeda. Lineage (NCBI taxonomy): Eukaryota > Viridiplantae > Streptophyta > Pinopsida > Pinales > Pinaceae > Pinus > Pinus taeda. Next base: position 4,376 of record APFE030023344.1, on the reverse strand, counting down.
ACATTACATAAATATATTTGGCTCAAAGCCTCGTTAACAGATCAGAGACTAGCAATACAAGATAATACATAACTAGAATTATACAAAATCATGTAGGCTCAATAGACTCCACAACAACAATTTGGTCCTCTCTTCACTTCCTCCCCTACTCTAGCTTTTCCTTCGCCCTTTTAAACACTTCACTCACTTGGACTAATTCTTATCCCTCAGATGTTAAACCATTTCCTTTTTGGTTGCCTCTGTTGCTTAGTTGTGTCAGCTTCCTTGATTGTTAGCAAGCATTCCGGCTTGACTGCGATTGAATGTGCCCTGTCTGGTTAACCTTATGCAACTACCGGACTTCTGTGGATTATTTTTCCTTCTTTGACTAACTTCTCCACAACTTCCAAACAATCAACTTGGTCAAAATGTGGTCAACCATCAAAATATGGAAAAACTTTGTTTCCAAAATCAAGGAACCAACAGGCCCCAACCATAGTCCATTAACTCATACCCGAGTCAATCATTTTCTAGTGCTACTAATGCTTCCTACTATTGCGACACCCCTACCAGTGGTTCTCCTTTTTTCCCTATTCCTTCAAAAGAAGGACCCAACTCTAGAACATACTGACTGGTTGTGTTCTTAAATTGTGTGTACTCATTGAGTGTCACCTACCATGGTTATGTGATAGTGCTTGCTTAATTGATGAACTGTACTATGAGTTTAACTATTGGTTGGGAAAGGCATGTCATTAAGAGGGTATTCCATAGAGTGTCTTCATCCTCATAGATCTGCTAGAGCATCGGAAAGTGATCATATGCTAGTGGCTTAAGGTCTAGGAGAAAACTCTTAGTCTCACTCGATTCATCGTCAATTTTTTGGATCTATATTTTGATGGAATCCACCTATGCTAGGAGCTCCCTCCATTGGGTTTTGTCTTTGGTAGTCATGGCTTTGTTGAAGAGGTGATTAGATTGATGGCATAGTGAGTAAACTAGTTGATTTTTATTGGCCAAATATCTTGGCCAATTGCGAACTTGTGTTAAGAGTCCTTGAGCTTCCTCCATACCTTGGATAATAAAGGCTTTTAGATGAGATGCTTCCATAATTTTCTAGTCAATCTCACTGGCTTACTATGTTGCTGGATATGGTAGTGCCCTTCAAGCAGAGGCAATAGTTCTCTTGAGATCTTTGTTCATCGAGATGAGATCAACATACGAAGTTTTAATATGGTTGCAACACTTAGAAAGGGTGCATGTCGAAAAATATTTTGGTGCATCTATTATGATTTCGGCAACTGAGGGCCAAAGAGCATGGAGCTTTGAACTAAATTCCTCAACCTATGTCTGTAGTGCATGCTTCTACTAAATAATTTGGTTTCTTTATGTTTCTATGGAGATAATTTGTTGTTGATGTTGCTCATGTTTTGTAGCCAGATTGTTGTGAAATGCCTTTGCTTGGCATGTAACTAGTTATGACCAACTTTGGAGGTCATTAGGGGTGATAGTGGTGAGCCTAACGTACTGAATTTGTAATGGTTGGTCACTAGAAACTTATTTCTCATATTTCCCTTGTGGTGAGGTCTCACCTGTAAGGGTTCAGTGGTTTGAGTGCTAATATGGGTTGGGTTGGACTACGGTGGTGGAAAAGAGAAGAGATTAGATTTAATAGTCTGATTGGTGACCATTAGCTGGCCTAATTCCAGTAATAAAGATGACAAAGACGTAGTAATGGACTCCTCGTTTTAAGGGTGAACTGCAAGTGCCTCATTTGTATTGTCTGTAAAGGGCTGGATAACAGATTCTACCTCCATTTCCATTTCAGATACCAATAGAGTTTCATATGAAGGAATGTTTGAGATGATGGTTGAGGTGGAGGTTGTGAAAGGTCATGGATTGCGTGACATTGCAGATGCAGTGGATGTAGGCAATGGGTTGTCTTCAGTGACTAGCATGTTGGTATGCGATTTTGGTTCCTCACTAGTGAGATCAACCACTTGAGAAGAGGTAAACTTATGTTCTTTCTTGAGAATGGATGGTGGTTTGGTAGTAGGAAGGTGAGTATTCCTGATGATGGGTTCGGTATGTGAATGAGGGCCCACTAGGGGAATTGAAGCAATGGCTTGGCTATAGGTCAAAGTAGAACTGGGAATAAAACTGATAAACTTGGACAAGGTAGGAAAAGGACTTACTAATGCCCCAATATCCTCCAGAGTGCTACAAAAGGACTGGATCTATGTCTCAAGCTTCTTGATGAATCAATTGAGTGTTTCTTCAGCTAGTCTCTTCTGGGAGGTGGAAGGGGTTTCTCCAAGTCATGGCTTAGGAAACAATCCTTCAAACAAAAATGTCACCTCCCCTTCCCAAATTTCTCCAACAAATCTAGGCCAAGATGAGACTTCGTATGGAATTCATCCTCTTAGAGAACAAATGGATTGGCTCGCATCTGAAACATGTCTAGGTTGATGAACTTAGGATAAACCCAGGTGTTTCCATGGATTATGCCAAACCATATATCTTGTGAATATTCATCTAGGAGAAGTAGTGGGATCCTAGGCCTAGCTTCAGTGACGTCCAACATTTTTTGGTAGCATACAGAAAAAGAAGCCTCATTAATTTCCTTGCTGCTAGGATTCCTAGAGGTCTGCCATGGTGAATATCTAAGGGTGAGGGGTTGATCATCAACAACCAGTGCTACCTCTCTACCTTTTAGTGGGCACCACTTCTACATTGTGAAGGAAAAACAAGATATCCATAAATAAAATAAGTTTCCCTCTTGTAGATATCTTCACAAGCTTCAACAAGCTCATGCAACATAAAACTGCACCAATTCAATTGTGTTCCATGTACATAGGCTTCCGCGACTGAGATAGTATCTAAGGTACACTTTCCTCTTGAGAAATAGCAAGTGAACTCCATGGTAGGCCTATTAATTGGTTTGATCAAGGCTCCCTTACAACCACACTGGGTTTCATACCTGTTATAGTAAATGTTGTCACCTTTCTTCTTTCCTTGCTTGGAAGTATTATGAAAAGAAGTTGACAGCGCAGCTCCTATAGCAGACAACCCTGTGAGTATGTGAATGTCGATGGCATGGATTGTTTATTCCTTGTCAAGCCATAAATACCCTCCATGCATTTTGTTGATGAGGAATTTGGTACATTGCATCGCTTCTCTCGTAGTGCCAAACAATAGGAGACTTCACATATTTAGTAGTGTTGACATTTGTAGTCCTCTAAAGTATTCTTTAAATATCGACGACTAGCTTCTGTTAGGTTTGGAAATAGCTTCTATATAAACCTCATGTTTGAGTGCTAGGAAATGGAAAGAGTCTAAGAGATCATTACCCACAAGTACAACCTTGTCATATTTTACATAAAGAGGCTCATTTTTGGTGATTCTTGAGTTTGGTTTAGGTGCTGGAAAATATATTATGGTCTTAGTCATGGTTGTAGTATGGGGATAATACACAACATATACAGGAGGCTTGAATTTGGGCTGAGGGTGTGGAAAATTTGACACATAATATATACTGGGAAATTCTACCACATATGCTTTCTTCTAAGGAACTTATCATTTCCATTCAAACTAAATAGAAAGACCCAACACGATGTTTTTTTATTAGACCGCTTAACTAATTAATATGGTAACTTCCATACTTGATTCAAATCATGGAAATAATGATGACTATAACCTAGACATGACGCGAAAACTAAAAAGGAGGGTGGGGATGATGGGTAATTGTAGAGCCTCTACTCTACACCTACTTATCTACCATTTTCCTCAATCTTTCCTTATCTTTCCTTATCTTTTGCCTCATTTTCACCATAAAACCACCCAGATCATTACATTAGGTGTTATTAAGCATGATTAAGTAAGTTTTGCTAATGGATGACTATTTGTTTAGATTTTGACTTACTTGCAGGAATCCCGCAACTATCTGATGATCTTGCAGCTATCTGAAGATCCTGCAGCTATCTGAAGATCCTGCAGCCTTTTTGTTAAACGCAATGTTCCACGTGTCGGTTTGCCAGATGAGCCACATGGGCACTTAGGTGTCAACGTGCTCGAGGTTCCTGTCCTATTTTTCCAGCCATCCACGCCATCTTTATCCACGGTCAAAGCTGGGCAAGTCACAGTCAACTCAAGGCAGTTTAACGGTGACTGTGAGCTGCTTGGTCACGTCATCCTAAACGGTGATTCGTCCACATTCTACAGATGGCAGGGGACATAATCCAACATGGGATTCATTACCCATGACGACAGAACCACTAACTCTTCCATGCAGCCGCATGAAGTGTCAAGGAACCATGAATACGCATAACAGTTTATTTACTTTTCAGTTAATCAGTTGCACGGATAGGCTATCTTAGAAACTTCTATAAATAGCTGCGTCT
>APFE030023334.1:20994-54523 GCA_000404065.3 Pinus taeda | reverse complement strand
GAGCGGAAGGGACGTGAAGAAGGGTTTGCACCCTTGAGTAACTACCCAAACGTAGGACCTCAGGTATGCCCCTCTCACCCTAGAAGTAGTTATTTATAGCATAAACAGTTGTGTGTGTGTGTGTTTCTTAACTTAGATAATTTTCAGTCTGCTAAGGTTCCACCCAAGAACCTTAGGGGATAATTTCCCGCAACAGAGGTCCAAACAAAGGAGACGCCTGACTACATTCCCCTAGTAAGGGAAGTGGCCATTAGGAAATTACAGAATGAACTAGCCAAGAATCAACATGAATTGACTCGGCATAAAGAGGAAGTAGTGCCCCTAAGAGTACAACAAGAATTATGAAAGAAATTTGAGGCACTCATGGTCACAGAGGATGAGAATTTTTCTAATTACAAGGATGAACAGAAGAAAGTAAAAAAAACAGAGGTCAAGTTGCAGAGGGTTAAGGAGAAAATGGAGACTATTTGCTCTCTTTATTCAGATGCCTTGTCATGCCGAGCTCTTTCCTCCAACTATGCACTGTTCCTGCTAGAAATATACCTCTTATTGAAGGTTAAAGCCATTAAGGCTGGTAAGTCGGTGGAAATTAAGACCACCCTAGACTTTGTCAAGTGTTTCAAAGAACATAATGAATAGGTACAACGCCTCTTGTGTGAATTGTACATGCATAATTTTTTCTTAGAGGATGACTTAAACAGTAATCCTAACCCCTTCATAGGGGATATCCAATTCCAAGATTTTCTTTCCTTCACCACTAATCAGATCAAATGGGCTAAAGCTCATAATAGTTTTCAAAAGAGAGAATATGGCATAGACTTATGGGTTAGGAGAGAAACCAAAAAACCCCTATACCTCTCTGTCCAGCACAAACAGTTCACGAAATGAACAAGTGTTGTGGGCCAATTAGGACCACTCCATATAGACATCATACAGGCAGGGAAGGAATACTTCCAAGAAATCAATGAAGAAGCTTTATCTGTAGCCAGACAAAGATGGGAAGCCTCCAACAATAATGTTAGGAACAGAGAGCCATTTGGGTTTAGAAATTTCAAAGCCGCCTCCACTTGCTTACACAAATACAATAACATGGTCCTAAGCATGGGCCCTGATTGGATAGGGTGCCGACATAGAAGTCCAATTTTCTGGTATCCTCCAGCTGGGTACCACAATGATTACAACTTGCTAGACCATCAAGTGAACCAGTGTTTTGCAGTCCTCAAACAAAAAAATGGTTTCAGACTGTATAAGGAGGAAGTATATCTTTCTTATTACTTAACTCAACTACATCTTAACCATCTTATTGCATGAGGACATGCAAAAGGGTAAGCAGGGGAGTATGTTGGGATGAGGAAAATGTATGTTTTCTCCTCGTAAATAGCTTAATTAAGCATTTGTCTTCACATGTTTATCTTCGTTTTATGAATAAAAATAGATGAAACGACAATAGAAGATGGCTAAAATCGATTATTAACAAATTAGATAAATCTAGGCATGGAAAACTGACTTTCACTATCTTTAGATGCAGGGATGTGGATTGGAAAATTGTTGTTCAATCAATAGAACAACAACAACCAGTAAAGGAAAAAAACAACTTCTTGATTATGGAAGACAACGGAAGGCCAGGAGGACCAATGTTATTCTATGATGAAATTAGATCGAGTGTTGCAAAATCCTTAGGATCCCTTGATCCTGAGGATTCATTTCTATCCATTTACTTTTCCAAAAGTTAATATAAAGTCGTAAGGTGAACTGAACAACTAGTCAGGAACTCGCAAATTGTAACTATTCTTCTTGGACATATAATACTTTCATCACGGTGATGATGTAACTATGTTATTGATTTTAATGAAGAAGACTGTGTTTAATTAATAGTCATATTTTGAATATCTAGCAACGGGGACTTCTGGAGACTTTGGGCCCAGTTAAAAGGAGATCTACTACTTCAATTGTGTTATAATTATTTTTGTTTATTCTTAACTATTTATTATTGTTAGTTTGTAAAGTTAGCACCATTCTGATTACCTGAGGATTGATGATTCCGGTTTGCATTTGTTGTTTAGTCAAGATTCTAGATTTAGCTATGTGTTACAGATGTGTGATACTCTTTATTGAATTGGTTATGTTAACTTAAACATTAGATTGTTGTTCATTCTAAGTAACACTATCACATAATTCAAAGCTAGAGTTGATTACTTTCCATGAGATGTTTATATGGTTATTTGATGTTCAATTTTTATAACTTTCCTTCATGTTAAATGAATTAGTTTCAATACCAGTTACATTGCTGAGAGTGGTTCTTTCTATTTGCATTTTGATTTAGTTTCTTATAGAATAGATTAAGTAGACCTGAAAGTGTGTTACAAATTTCTTTTAGAATTGTTTGGATTGAATTTAGAGAGATAGACATTAGCAATTGCAATGATTCCAACTTCTTTATGAATTGACCTTTGAACTCACTGCATATATAGTGCTGACACTCTTCAAATAAAAAGACTTTCCCTCAGTTGATGATTAATGTAGGTATTAAGGTTGCTTGTAATAAGACATCTTAGTGCACCAACAAGAGGAGAGTGACAAATTACTGTGTAACAGATGTCCCCTAAAGCATGAAGTTAGAGCTGAGAGAGATCGCTGAAATTATTTAAGATGGAGTGAGGACTTGGAATACTAGCATTGGAAGACCTGCAACTCAAACATACATGTACATATATGAAATCTAATAGTCATGCCTGATAAACATGAGAGGCATATAACAATACATGAATCCATGGTATAGGCGCAACTATCCATCAAGAAAAGGATCATGTGCATGGATCCTCGGCATGGACGCAACCATTCGACTGAAGGGATCATATGAAATAGATCCATGGCATGGGCACAACCATCCACATAGAGAGGATCAAAATGAAAAGACCCATGGTATGGTTGCATCCATTCGACTGAGAAGGATAAAAATGATACCCACAGCATGGTTGCAACCATCCATCTAAAGAATCATGTATATAATCATGAATGACTCATCACTCCTCGCAACCTGGACTTTTATGATCTAAGCCCAGGGTCTTGCGCTTCAACACGGCTCGATCAAAGTACAAATTCTAACATGTGGATAGACGTGCTAAAGTCGAACATGCTATGAAGTTGTTTTATTACTGGTCAATGATGTGAACCGTTAACAAGCACAAGAGAAACCACCCTTAATTTCTATGGCTCTCAAGGTACTATCAGTACAATTCACAAAGTGTGAATAAGGAATTGAAGTCGAACACTCGTGAAATCATTCAATCGAAGGCCAATGATGAGAACCTGTCGTCAAGTGCGAATAACTTTCCATTAAGGCATGCAAGCTCTAAGGTACTGGAAAGGAGTTTCTAGATCAACTTCCTATATAATGAGCCGAAGTCAACAGGAATTGATCTGTCAAAGGAAGGTCATAATGAATGCTTCATCATCGACACGAAATGGGAAACATAATGAATGAGAATAATCCAAGATGGTGACATATGATCAGACAATGTACAGGTAGGAATACTTCTCTTGAACATGTGGATGACACGACTCTGGATTTTGGCAGCATTTTAAATCATAGGATTAGAGGTCATGGTGACATGGCAGAGATCATATGAGAGGTTTAAAATGGATAACCCAAAACCCAGGGAGGCAAGTGACAGAGTGAGGATGTCTCAAAACTCGACACGAACAACAAATGAGTCTCAATGTTCAAGAGTGACATGCTGCCTCAAGTGAAGAATACAACTGATGAAATAATTCCAATTCCCCCCCACCATTTCTAGTGAGTACCCCAGTTATTTTTACACAAGCTTAATGGGGATAGCATATGCTTGTGATATAAGTCCATCCTTTGGATGGATCCAACCTAGCAAGATTAACGAGCCCTAGGAAGGAGAAGCTCACGTTTGTCATAATGAAGAGTCCTATGTCATTTAATCTTTTAACGAGTCTGACAAAGGTGAAACTCGACATATTTTTCGTGTTTAGAGAGTTTGAAAAATAAGAGGAAAAGAAAACTCCAAAGGTCCCTTTTCGTAAAGTTGTCCCTCGAACCCAAAAAGGTAGAAAACAATATCTGAGAGAACCTCCTAGTCATGTTTTACTAAGGTATTCCTTTTTCGTAAATAGTTTGTCCCAGCCTGAAAAAGGGGTAAATGTATACTAGGTAAACGACATTTCGCAGCCTTTAATGAGTTCAAAATGACAAGATCTCGGAAATGTTTTCATATTTTGAGAGACGAAAAAGAGCTTATAGCAGACTCCCTATTTTTTTTTGCTTTAACGAGTCTAAAAGGGAAAAATACTCGGCAATCTTTTCATTTTTTACGAGTTAGAAAAGAGCTTAAAAGTGACTCGTCCTGGAGGAACAAGTGGTATAAAGGGAAAGCAACTGGTTTCGGCTATAGGGGAACTATTCAAAACACTGAAAGGTTAATAGGATGGCTAGTAAAACCACTCATCGCTATGGTTCCTCGAGAAAGGGTAAAACAACCAAGTGAAAGCATAGGATCGGCCAAAGAGATGGTGGTGATGGAATAAAACAACCAAGGCTCATATAGCAGAAATTAGCTGATAAAAATGGCAATCACGAGATGTAAATCGAGAATGGGTTCATTTTTACACAAGCTTGAACCATGGGGAACTTTGCTTGAATTTGGTTTCATGTTTACACAATCTTGAAATGAAAAACTATGCTTCAGTTTGGTTTCATTTTTACACAAGCTTGAAACAAAGACAAACTATGCTTGAGTTAAGTTTGCATGCCCCTAGCATAATGACTCAATTTGAGGTACATGACCCCCAAGCTTCATTTCATTTAGCTAGGTGGATGGAATGAAGGTTCACTTTCGAGATCCAGTAAAGACTCGACTGGGATTTTACGAGATCTTAATCAAAGACTCGATTTGGAAAACGGAGTTGTTTCATTTTTTGACGAGGTTGACACAGTAAAAGAACTATCCTCGGACATATGTTTCATTTTTTAACAAGGTAGATACAGGAACAAACTATCCTCATACTCCTTGATTCATTTTTTAAATGAGATTGACACAAGACAAGGAACTATGCTCGCATCCCTTGTTTTATTTCTTAAGGAGCTTGACACAAGAGAAGGAACTCTGCTCTAACACTTGTTCATGGACCATACGAGAACATGGCTCCCAAGAGGTCCTCACTATATGGGAGAACCACGCTCCTGGAGGAATACATGTCAACTGGTACCAAAGACATATCGGGTTCCAATTCCCCTAGTACATAATGTACTATACCATCTGTGTGATCCTCAACAGATGTGGAGACATAACAGGTAACCACATAATTGACCTATGGTAGGGAGGTAACTACTTGCAAACAAGAACTAATAGGGGACGATGGTTGCATAGGACGCACCTGGTGACCAATGAACGACAACTGATCAATGGTCACTATTCTCCCTTCGTGTGGAAAACAAACCACATGGAAAAGAGAAGAAACAAGAGCTCCCATGACATGAACATAGTCGCGTCCAAGGAGAAGATTGAAATCTAAGGGACCTTGGACTACCATGACGTCTATTTAGGTGGTCTTTCCTCCCAAAGTAATATGGAACTTCGGAAGGATCCCTAAGGGCTGATTGGTTCCTCCGTTGAAAGCCAATAGATTCTGGGTGACAAGCACAAGTTGAGGGGAACCCAAATCTTTCCAAGTAGTAGAATACATGATGCTAACAGATGCACCTTCATCTAATAGAGTACCATGTACTACCATATTATAGGCTTGTACTATGATTTGGAAAGGCACATAACATGGAAGGCGGAATGTAGTCAACTGACGCCAATCAAAAGAAACGACAGAACTACTTGGTGGGGGTATCATATGATTTCTCCCATGCTCTATGGGAAAAGGAGAGGGACTCTCCTGAACCACCAGGACAGGAGGGTCACTCTTCAATTCATGAGAATCTGAGGAGATGAGAAGAACATGAGTAGTATGATCACTACTATCTTCAGGAACAAAGTGAACAACTGAAGGTGGAGCCAAGTCGACACTCTTTTCAACCAATGGTTGGTCAGGAAAAGACATAAGAGAGTCATGCTCAGGAAGAACAGGATGGGAAAAAGATGAATCCAATCCAATCTCTTTACCAACAAGGAAAGGGTTAGAAGAAAGCCTTTGATAACTAATAGGTAGTTGGGCTTGAGGAGCTGTAAGGTTTTCCAAAATTTTGGAAGCTTTATACATAAGAGGACAAAGGTGAAGAAGATGCTTTCCTTCACATAACTTACAGGGGAATCTAATATTTCCCTTCTTCTTACCATAATTAACTGAAGGTGTAGCATCGACATGATCTCCAGAGGTCGATGGGAATATTCGATTCAGGTTTTGAGGCCACACCTCTAAGACTCTAGGAATGCCAGGGCAGTCTCGAAGGAGATCGTCACCCTTACACAACTTGCAAGGGAATCTAACCTTTTGTGGAGGATCAGAAGGCTTGTCTACGGGAGGTGCATTTGGAGTAATAGTTGCATGGTTGGCCTCTCGCTTATTATACTTCTTCTTCTTCTTCTTAGCCTCTTGGTTACTGGATTTCAAACTTTTACCACACAAAGTAGAAGAGGAAGATGAAGAAATAGGGGAAGAAGGTGAGAGGCCAGCCTTAGAATCAACGTGATTTGGTTCAAATGAAGGAGATGGCTGGACATGAGTTGGGACACACGATACCACCGAGGTCTAAAATAACCAAATAGGTAAACTAATGATTAACCTAGGGAGGGACAACGTTTCCATATAAGGAGCACCAGCATTTCCAAAAGAAGGAAAAGGACCAGGATTCCCATCCAAGGGGAATCCTTGACTAGTAGACTCTAGAAATGTTGCCATTGGAATCGACCCAGAAGTATCACTAAGGAAGATAACTTTAAGCAAGAATATTTTGTGGGCAATTAATTTTAAGACACTGAAACAAAACTTAGCCTTTTCATATTTTAAGAGTCGAGAAAAAGGCAAAGATGACTCTAGTCACTTTCGGTTTGAACGAGCTCGAAAGGACAAGAGTTCGTTGATCTTTTAAATTTAAAGAGTCAAAAAGATCAAAATCACTCCTCAAGACAAACTAGGCAAAAGGGATTACCAGGTAATGGTGAACTGCAGAATGCCTCCTGGCGAACCGAAAAGTAGGAGCAGGAAATCTCCTCGAATGTTGTGTTTGGTGTCCCACGTTTACAAGGTGGTAGACTCGACTTCCTGTGGATAAATTATTTCAAACCTAGCGGAGTTTCCCTTTATATAGACGATAGTACGGGGATCACAAGTTCGTACTGGCACTGTATAGTGCCGAAGTGAACGACAGCTGGTAGGTTTAAAAATGCTAGAACACGTCTCTAGCCTAGATCTCTAAATATGAGAATTTTAGTTTCAATGCTTCCTTAGGTTAATTCAATAAATTTTAATGGTTGATCTTGAATTAGGTTTCAATTCCAAGGCCCTACAGTTGCCATTTGAAAACTACTATATGCAGCTATATGAGAAAAGAAATCTTTCTTCGATCAAAGTTAACACTAATTGAGGGATAGAGAGCACACAATCAATGCAACAATCAAAGAATGAAATCTTTAACTAACACATGTCCTAAATGCACTTAATCTTCCCTTAACAACAAAAAAAGTTTCATTTCATTTCCAATGCTTATGATGATGCAATTATAGCTTCTCAATGACACTACTAATGCAACGTTTTTGCTTAAGTAAACTAGAATCATGTTCTTCTTTTCATAAAATGCAAAATGAATCTTTCACATAGAGCATTTTAATGAAAATTTCACAATTCCGAACACACAAGCATCAATCAAATCCAAAGCATGATAAATGAAACTAAAAGAAACTTCTTCCATGAATCAAATAACCCAAACACATAAATTCTTCAATCGACAAACCAAGCAATGTAATCTATGCTCGGAAAGAGAAAAGAGACAGTCAAAATAAAAGAACAAACAAGACTCTTTCACTCATTCAATTGAAAATGAAGCAATGGAGATGTTGCTACATAAAGCAGCAAATCATAAACTTGACACAATGAGTAAACAAACAAATGAACAATAATTGACCTAGATTCCCTAGGGTCATAGAAACCATCAAAAGAACTCAAAAAATCAAGCAATGAAACTTCAAGCCAATTAATCAATCAAAACTAGCAAAAAAAGCATTCTAGTCACTTTTGGGGGGAACAAGAGAGTCCGAGGGTCAAGACACACTGGCACAGGAATGGGAGAAATTCTGATTTTTTCTTAACTTGGAGACCGACACACATTTTGGGCTAAAACTAGTGGTGATCGACACGACTGGCCAGGCTACAACTAGCGCTGATAGGCCTGATCGGCGTGACTATTTGGCCAAAAATAGCACTGATCGAGGGATTCAAAGAAAAAACAAAAAATAACTTCACACAAGGAAAGACTTAACACATTAGAGGGTGCGTTAGTGTCTGTACACCTTCAAACAGGTCAATACAGATCCAGAAGACCATAAATAAAAAAAACTACGCACACAAGTAGAAAAAACAGAGTGATGAAAAGGAGATGTATTTCCTCAGTGGAGTCGCCAATTTGTGTTGTAGGAAAATTCTCTTTGTAGACATAAAAAATCCCTCTAGCCCAAGAGAGCGGGTCTAGCCACAAACAAGAAAATCTAATGTAAATTTCATTATATTAGAATCAAATAAGACGGCCTACCTCTTTTAACGCTAATCCACTTGATGGTGATATTGCTTCCTTGCTCTGGCTTCCTTTTGTTCCTTTCATTCAAGTACCTGAAACAAACATGCAAGAAACAACAACAAACGTGATAGCATAAAATCAAATCCAATCTACTTAAAAGGTCAAGGAGTTCTAAGATATCAAATGTAATATTACACCTGATATAGGAAATAAACCATTAGTTTTATTAAAATAAACTTCAAAGAGAAATACAACCAAAGCCTTGATGTTGGAGATCCCCTTTGTGGTATCCAAGTCCTGCTACATGCCTTTTCAACACTCTTTTCCTGCTCTAGCTTGACATGAAATGGCTTCCAAGCTCTAACTCTCTCTCCTCATGCTTTAGCTACCAAAGACTAGTCTTTTGTCATCTAAGACTATTCTTGTTCTATCAAAAGCTAAAGATTTTAGAATTTTGCAGCTGGTTTTTGTATATTGTTACCAAAAAAGGGTAAGAGGAAGTGGTTTCTATAGGGAGAGGAGGATAAGAATGAGATCAACTCAAGGGGCGAAGAAGGTCTTATCTCCTTAGGAAGGTCCACTTTTAAGGGGGAAAGAACCTTATATGGAGTTCTTGGCCCTTATCCAACCAAACGAACATTCAACACATTGCCACTAGAAGTTTCTAGACGTGAAACTCAATTTCCTTTTATAAAAACTTTCCAGAAGTAGACCGGCATGGGTATTGGGATAATAGTAGCGCTGATTGGCGTGGGTCACAGTATTAAACTTTGCAAATCAGCGCGGGTGAGACACTGGAAAATAGCACTGATCTTAAAAACTGAGTTTTAACAAGGATTTTTTGGAAATGTTCTGAAGAGAGTGGGGACTACTTTCTTCAAACTTCAAGGGATGCAAGAGCATAGGTTTCATGGTGAAAATATAACACAGTAGTCACTACTAGGGTTCTCCGGGATTAGGAACGGGGAGTGACAAGAGAGTGACAAATTATTGTGTAACACATACCTTCATCAACCAGGTGCACCTTTATGTTCATCCTTTTTAGCTTCTTGTATATGACTTATTCAGCCTCCCTTGAGGTCATTCTCTTCCTTCACTAAAGAGAAATAGAATGCCTACTCCCCTTGAGTAGACAATCCTTCTTCTTCTTCTTCTAGACCTTCATTGGCTGAGTCCTAACACAATAATTACTCTCCAAGTTCTTCTTTTCCCACGTTTGGGCTTTCTCTCGATTGCACATGGATAAAGGAACCTTCTATTTCAACTACTCTTTCTTCACCCAAATTCTCCTGCTGCCTTTCTACCTTACATAGGGGTTTGCTACAAGAGTAGGAGGATCATTCTTCTGATTTATTCCTCCTTTTTTCAACTTGCTCTTTTGACATAGAGAATTTAAGACAAACCTGTATTTCTCAATTCTATTGTTTCTTCTTGTATTCAAATATCGAGTTGATACATTTGTATGCATATGCTGAGAATAGTGTTTTTTCTCTCGATATCTTGAATGTGTTTTCACATGCCAAAAGTTGTCATAGTTGTAGCATTCTATTTTTCTTAAGAATTAGGCATAGTAGTTACTCTTCTTGAGAACATTATCTTCAAAACTCTTTTCACGACCAAAATGCCTTGTCCTGGCTTCTTTATGCATTATTTGGTTGTTGCTACCTGACACATTTTGTTTTCTTGCATGCTATCTACAGTCTATGGATTTATATCCAAAGTTATTGAGAGAAAATTCGTACCCATAAAAAGGCTTCTGATGATAGAGGTCACATTTTCTGTGAATGCTTTGTCCTTGAGGACGAAGGGACCTCTGTTGGTTCTTCATGTGCCTTCCACGACGACTTCCATTCCTTCCTTGCAGTTTCCTATCCCTCTTCTACTGCACTACTTGTTGTTGCTTCTTATCCTTCTATTGTTTCCTTTTCTTCTATTTTTGTTGTTGCTTTCCTTGTTGCTGTTGTTGTTGCTGTCCAACAACCTCTTTTCCTTTGTTGTTGTTGGGATCTTGAACTCCCTTTAGCTGGGAAGTTGACCCTTTAACCTTTTCCTTATTGGAGATAAATTTTTTTTGAAACCCAAACCAACCTTGATGAACATGTATCTTTTGTTAACAAGCATCTCATCTAAGGCCTTTGTGCTCTCCTCAAGCTTCTGGTATTGAGACAACTCTTTATTTGAATTTTCTAAGCCATGTATGAATGAGACTACTTCATTTTGTAGTCTCTCATAGTAAGTTTCCTTCTCACTCAGATGATTGGTTAACTTCCCATTCAGTTTGCTAGCCTCTTCTTGTTGAGCACTTAGATCAACTAATGTTTTGCTCAACATTTCATTCTAAACCTCATAATTTTTCAGTTGCTCCTCTTGCTTGAGATTTTCCTCTGATAGATCCTTGATCTCTTTTAGAGCAGAGATCAACTTATTTCTAAAAATATCCTTTCATCTAGATCCTTTTCTTCACTATCATCAGTGCTATCTGAGTCACCACAGAGATCTAGAGTCATCTTTGTGTCCATGGAGTCTTCTATAGGTCTAAGGGGTATTCCATCTTCATCAATTTCAGTGATACCCCTATTCTCTTCTCCTTCAGAGGATCCCTCATTTTCTATTGCTACTAAAATAGGTCTATCTTCATTACAAATATTATATGCATAGTTATTTCGATCTTCAAGTGATTCACATGAGAATCTAGATAATGAATGACTTATTTCTTTACATTCATCATAAAGCAATAGCTTACCTTTTGATCAGCATGATCTCCTTTCCGAGCCTTCTTCTTCATCAACACAAGTGTGATGAGTAACAACTTTTGCATGTTCTGATTCATTGCTAGAGACATAGGGCTCCTCGGCCTCTTCTTGACCCACATGGATATCTCTTCCATATAAACATTGCAGTCTGTCCATCATTTCCCTTATTGTCTCACAATTCCTTATTTTATTAGCATCTGGCTTAAAATACCCTTTCATGATGACCTCCTTGGCTTCTTCATTCTACTCATCTTTTCTCTATTCAATACGGAGTGCCATACATTAACATCCAAAGACATTAAATAGGGTTCCATTCTAACTTTCCAGAATATATACTTTGACTCATTTAAGAATGGAACTCCTTTATGTGTAAGCCAAGATTGATTAGCTATTGTTTCCCTTTTATCTACCTTCTAGATGTTAAGTTATTCCTGAAGGAACTTGGCTCTGATACCAATTGTTGGAAACAATGTCAATATTGAGAGGGGGTGAATCAATATTAAGGCTAATTTTCAATTATTTATGCCAATTTAATTTTCTTATTCAAACTTAGAAACCATCAATATAATCAAGAACAACATATAATATGGCAGGAATATGAAATCAACATACAAGCACACACCATGAGCATCATACACATGAGACACAAGGTTTTACGTGGAAACCCTTTCGAGAAAAAAACTACCAAAGCTTGTTTTTGTTATTGATGTAGAATATGAGCACATACTCTATTACATCAATCTATTTTGTGAGCCACCAATCACAAGAAGCACCAACTCCCTTTGATTGCTTACTAGCACCTACTAGAATGAAGCACCAACTCCTCTTTTTTCAGCTGCTTGTCTAGCTTACTAGAAGCATGATGTGAAGCACCAACTTCACAGATTTGTTGCAAGCACCAAATTGTAAGAGGAACCAACCCTGAATCCTTCACAAACACGCACTAGATATGGAAGCACCAACTTCCTGTATGCATACTCCAACCCACACTCAACCAGGAACTCAATGTGCTCTATCCATGGCAGCCACTTTGCCTTATATCAGCTTTGTTCTCTACTCACTCTGTAGCAACCCACTGATCTTCTCAACAACAGTCACTCATCACAACCTCTCGTTGCACTCTATCCTCTTCTTTTTAACAACATGCACTTTAACACTTGGCCTTTTATTCCATAGGCTCTCTTGGCCTCTTACACCACAACACAGGCTCTCTCAGACTTACCTACACAACACAGACACCTTCAATCTTCATCATATAGTATAGGCTCTCTCATCCTTTTCCCTCTACATAGGCACCTTTGACCTTCCTCACACAACATAGGTTCACTCAACCTTCTTTCTCTACACAAGAACCTTCAACCTTCCTCACACAACACAAACTCATTGAGCCTTCTTTTTCTACATAGGCACCTTCGACCTTTTACATAACAACGCATACATACCGAGCTCTCCTCACATCTCACTCAACAATGTTGCATTCCCCCAGGTTTCTCAACTGGGCTCTTCTATTTTGGTCCTCTGCTGCTCATTGCACAATGTTACCTATTTTGTCCTATATCCACATTGCCTAAGTGTACCTCGGCATGGCTTTTCCATTTTATTGTTGTGTTTGACTTGGTCTATGCCACTACATTAAGCATGATAATGGGCACTTGACTATTTCTCCATACTGAGAATTAATTCTCAGTCCTCCTGCACACTTCAACTAGGCACTGTCCTCTCTGTGAACAAATCTCCTATCACGTAGGCTCTCCATGCTTATTCATGGTTTCACACAGCTTTACTGTACTTCGGCATGGCTTCTATAATATTTATTTAATTCATTGAGGCATGCATCAAAGCATAGAGATGGCTTGTATCACCTCAAGGAAGACCCAACACTCTTTTTCTGTAAATCGTGGTCCTTGCTACCTTGACTCAGCGATCTTTGAAAATTTCTATTACTTCTGAGACTAACTCCTCTGTGAAATCTTGGTCCTTGCTGCCAAGTCATCCATTTGACATACACAATTGTACTATTATGTCAGAGCCACAACATATTGTAACTGATACAAGAGGAACATTATGATATCTCTGAGTTCCAATACCCTTAGCCCCTTGGCGCTTAGCTCCCTGAACGTTTTCTTTCTCATAAGACCATGTATGTGACCATTGTCTTAACTTACCATTGTAGAGGTATATGAAAGCCCCTGCTTATCGTAGCTTTTGAAAAGTCTCGATCATGATCTAGCTCCATCTACTTGGCCCTTGGTTCCTTTGATCTCCATATGACCATGTGCCAGATACTATCAGAGCCCATTTTATTGTAACTTTTGCAAAGTCCCGATTGGCATTTATCTCCTTCTGCTTAGCCCTCACCACTTTTCACATCATAGGACCGCTGCATGTGATCACCAGTATAGCACATAGGTGCCAAGCCTTCAGAGTCCTGCCAGGGGCCTATCTCCCTATGTTATAACTCTTCGCCCTTGGTTCTTTTAACTTCCCGACCAAACGCCCAAACATATATTGGAGCTCCCTAGGCATCATAACCTCTTCAAATAAGAATTTACACAGGAGTTACAACATCTCCATCCTCTGATATACTCCATTGTAGTTAGATACTAGCCCCGCTTTGTGGCTTTGGTTCTCTGGGTATCCACACGACCATGTTCTAGTTAATATCGTAGCCCCCTTTCTTGTAACTTTTTCAAGTGCCATTTGCACCTGAGTTACGAGGCCCTTAACCTATGATATAATGACCTCTGATATGCTAACCTTCGAAATACTGACCTCTGATATTTTGACCTTCAAGATGACATCATGCTCTTGTCGCTTATCCATGTCGCACCTTATGAGAAGTGACATGTGTCATTCTAAGTTGCCCCATTGGGCCATCGGAAATGCCAAAACAAGCTCCCACATTTCCACCTTACTGCCACATCATGCTAACGTCAGTTGCCATTGCAGCTTCTATGAGACAGTCACATGCTGCCATGTGTCCTACCAGAGGAGAGATAAGGGGTCCCGTCAAATCTTGGTTTTGCAATGAAAACCTTTGTTCATCTTCTCCTTCGCAAACCTCAACACTTCCAAAGATTAGAAATTAGTGAGAACTTACGAGTTTTCGATATTCTGATATGCTCCAACCTCCGATATTCTGATGGCCTTTAGTTTTCCATATCTTGATATACTTTGACCTCTAATGTTCATCCTTCTTCTTTGTTGATCTCTAACATAGACTGCTCCGATGCTCCGATCTGGCCTGCTCTGATGCTCCAATCTGGATCCTTGCACTCTGCTGACCTCTGATATTTTTTCCTACTTAGGACTTCAAGACCCTGACTTTGACATAATAAATTTTTATCTAGGAGGCCATTTTCAGTCTTCCACACACAGTTGGAAAGTGCTTTCAAAGCACTTCCTAATGGAGAATTTCCGATGTAGGCTTTGAGCCCATCTTCTACCTATAAAATGGCTGCAATTTTTTTTCCATTATTTGCACCTTAACTCTCATTCTTGTGTCTGGAATCCAATCTTTCATCATTTTATGGCTTCTCTAGTAAGCCTGCTACTATGATGATTATCTATAGGGTAGTGCAAAAATCAGGGGATTCCTCCTGGGCTCCCAATCATCATAGTCATCATTTTATGGATCTTCGAATAAGTTCGGTACTATGATGATTCTCTACAAAGCACTACAAGAACCATGGGACTCTTGCTGAGCTCGACACATCAAGCATATTAACGCTACCCTAATTACCATCACAACTAGGCTAAGGAACATAACTTCCAAGATATATTATGACAAGCATCCATGCTAGTCTCGCTGACATCAATTCCAACATTCCTGCCAATAGTTAGACAATGCCAACTTCCTAACACATCTCCCATCATGATTTTTGACATCATTTCCAACACACTTGCTAATGTATTCACCAGGCCTCTAGCCATCTAGACAATGCCAACTGTCCAACAAGATAGAAATAAGGATTCCACTTTAGAAACTTCTTTCAAAAGTCAAGTTTCTATTTCAATAGATAGAGATCGAGGTAGAGGTATATCGAGAGGCAGAGAAGGAGGTGAAAGACATGGTGCTCAAACAGATGGAAGAGAAGAGAAGGAAAAAGAAAGTGGAAGAAACAACTGAAGTTTCAACAACAATCAAAGAGTTGAAAAATCAAAGGTGAGATGTTATTATTGTAATAAATTTGGTCACTATTCCCATGATTGCAGGAATAGGATAGTTTATCAAGGAAAGAAAAGAGCTAATGTCACTATAGAGAATATTGATTCCATGTTTCTAGCTTTCCATACCATGCATGAACCTTCTGATAATATGTGGCTATTAGACAGTGGTTGCAGTAACCACATGACTTGGTTGCAAATTTGGATAAATCTATGAAGACAAAGGTAAAGTTGGGGATTGACTAGATTGTGGATGTAGATGGAAAAGGAGTGGTTAACATTTTGACCAAATAGGGGTTGCCAAAGACAATCTCAGAGGTATATTATGTCCCTAGTCTCAAACATAATCTGATAAGTGTTGGTCAATTGATGTAGAAGGGATACATAATTACTTTTCAAGTACAAGATTGTGTTATATATGAAAAGCCCCCAAGAAAGAAATTAATACCAAAGGTGCAGATGATGACGAAAAAACTCTTTCATCTAATCATGAACTATAGTGGTCAAGTCAGTTCATTTATAGTTGCATATTCTAATGATTATTGGTTATGGCACCTTTGGTTTGGACACTTGCACTTCTCTGGTTTAATATTTTTGCAACATAAGAAAATGGTTAGAGGTTTACCTCCCATCAAAGAACCTGTTAATACTTGTGAGTGTTTCGTCTTGGGAAAGAAACACTATGATTTTTTTCCAAAGGGAGTTGCATATAGAGAAAATCAGCCACTAGAGCTAGTTCATACAGACTTGTGTGGACCTATGAGGACACATTTGATTGGTGGAAGTTGTCACTTCCTAACTTTCATTGATGATTATAGCAAAAAGACATGGGTTTACTTCCTAAAGCAGAAGTCTGAAACTTTTGCAAAGTTCAAAGAATTCAAAGCCTTAGCAAAGAACCAAAGTGATCGATAGATTAAGGTATTGAGTTCAGATCACAGTGGAGAATATGATTCAAAGGCATTCCATGATTATTGCAAACAACATGGAATCGTAAGGAAGTTTACAACTAGATACAGACCGCAACAGAATGTGTAGTAAAGAGGAATAGTAGGACAATTATGAACATGGCAAGGAGCATGTTGAAAGGAAGAAACTTATATAATGAGTATTGGACATAAGTAGTTGCATGTGTTGTTTATGCGATAAAAATATCCCCTACAAAGACTGTGATGAACAAAGTATCAGAAGAAACATGGTCAAGTATGTCTTGCAGTGTATCTCATCTCAGAGTGTTTGGATGTGTAGCCTATACACATGTGCCTAAAGAGCTAAGATGCAAGTTGGATGATAAAAGTGAAAAATGCATAATTACTTTTATAGTGAGCATTCAAAAGCTTACAAATTGTATAACCTTGTCACCAATAAGACCATAATTAGAAGATATGTTGTGTTCAAAGAACAAGAGTCATGGAATGGGAGTATAGATAAAACAATCAATGCACAAGTACCATTGATGGATTAAGAGGATGTAGCAAAAAATGAGAAACAAGAATCACAGGTGAAGACACCAAACAGAGTCACACCACCAAGGAATCAAAGATATTCTAAACAACATGGATCTTCAAGCAGATCAACAGATCGAAATTCTCCCATCAATCAATCAGGTGAAAATGAGAAGTCTAAAGACATTTATGATGATTTGGATGTTATTTCAAATTTTGCATTGTTATCATTCCAACCTTCTTGATTTGAAGTAGAAATTAGAGATGAAAATTGGGTCTAAGCCATGGATGAAGAAATTGAATATACTAAAAAGAATTATACATGGGATTTGGTTGATTTTCCAAAGGATAAAAATATAATTGGTGTGAAATGGGTGTACAAGACAAAGTTGAATGAGAAAGGTGAAATTGATAGACTTAAAGCAATACTTGTATAAAGATGATTCTTGCAACAAACGTGAATAGATTTTGGAGAAACGTTTTCTCTAGTAGCCAGATTGGATACTGTAAGAGCAAACTTAGCAACAATAGATCAAAATAAGTGGAAAGTATATCAGATGGATGTGAAATCAACCTTCTTGAAAGGATTTCTAGAAGAAGAAATATATGTGCAACAGCCTCTAGAATATGAAGTTGAAGGAGAAGAAGATAAATTTTGGAGGTTGAATAAAGTGCTTTGTGGGCTCAAAAAAATGCCTAGAGATTAGTATAGCAGAATTGACAGCTACATGATCAAGAATGGATTTTGCAAAAGCAACGTTGAGCCTACCTTGTACACAAAGGCAAATGAGCATGGAAAAATTTTGATTGTTTGTTTATATGTGGATGACATCATTTATATTGGTGATATTGAGTTAGATGAATTTGAAATTGACATGAAGAAACAACTTGAGATGTCAAATATTGGTCTTATGAGATACATTATTGGCATTCAAGTTGAACAATCTGAAAAAGAAATTTTTATTTGTCAAAATAAATATGCTAGAGATTTGCTGAAACGATTCAAGATGGATAATTGTAGACCTTCCCCTACACCAGTTGCAACAGGTACCAAGTTAACTAAGGATGACAGAGGATCATATGTCAATCCAACTTTATTTAAAAGATTGGTTGGAAGCCTCATGTATCCCACAGTTACAAGACTAGATATTATGCAAGGAGTTAGTTGGATTTCTAGATTTATGGAGACTCCAAAAGAATCACATTGGAGAGTAGGAAAAAGAATTCTGAGATACATAGCAGAAACTACAGATTGTGGCATAATGTATGCAAACACATAGAATAAGGATTCAATTGGATATTCAGATAGTGATTTTGCATGAATCTTAGATGATAGGAAGAGAACTTCTGGTTATGTGTTCCATCTTGGTTCAGGTGTAATTTCATGGGCATTAAGAAGCAACCTAATGTGACAATTTTGTCAAGAGAAGCAAAATATGTAGCAAAAACATCAATATCATGTCAAGCAGTGTGGTTAAGAAGAGTATTGGATGTAATCAAGTAGAAACAATCATTTCTTATCCTTTCATTGCTTTCTCCAAATCCAAGTGAATATCAGAGTGCTCCAAGAATGCTCTAAGTGTGCAAGAGTATATGAGAGAGAGAATGAACAAAGACTAAAAATCAAAACTGTCAAAATGCTAGCAACTTTTTTTTTGAAGTCTTTTTGTTATTGATGCCTTTGATTTCTTCATTTTCCTTCATTATTCCCCTAATTTCCCTTGCATGAAAATTTGTGTCTCTTCATCTCCCTTTTACCCAATTTCCTTTATTTTTATAATTAAATTCCAATTAATGTCTCTTTCTCTTTGCCAATTCCTTTGCCAATTTCCATAGCCATTAATAAATCACAAATGATTCCCACTATAATGTTTTTCCCACCTTTGATCTTCGAAACATGTCCCATGACCTTGGTATTATTTTATTTACATGGAAAATTAGTGAGGGGTTGTTACGTAAAAATCCTCACTAACTTACCAAGTGAGTCTTTATGCTAGCTCTATCCGTGGAGGTTATCATCTCCATCTAACATAAATCTTCAAATAAGTTCAACACGTAATAATTATATTTCACTTAAATTATGCTATGCTTCTTTCTCCATTCCCACATCAACATTCATGCCATTATCCATGCTCATACTATGCATTAGACATGGTACTCAAAAGTACCTCTAGGTATGTGTTGCATACCTTCACATACACATACACACATATCCATGTACATCATCTTACACATATACTTACATTCCAATTGAAAGGAAATCTTATTTTTAGCATTTTACCTTCATGCTCATCCATTCAATAGTCTTCAAAAGTGCATTTGCAGCCATTGCATCTCTCTTTTCCAAGATAGTCATTTCTTGCACACTTACTCCTATGAGCACTATGTGCAATGTGAAACATGACCTCCTATTGACACAACCAGGTAGTGTTAACTCTACCCTAAAACATAATAAGTGAACCTTATGCTTCACTTATTAACTTAGTTGATCCATACATTTCATCTAGTAAACATACACATACACTCCTCTCTAGGAATGTCTTATCCACATCCATTCACTTCAATGAACAATGCCTTAGCTTCCCAAAAAATCTATCATTGAACTAGAGCTAAGGCCTTCTAAATCAAGCCTTTCTAATTACACATAAAGTGCAAGGAAAACTATTATCCTTGGAACATATATATTCAACCACTTAGTCTTTTAACATTCACCCACTTTTAATCTTATAGATTTGGTTATTGGTTAAAATCATTTTCATCCAAATTTTAGCAAGGTGTGATTCTTTCTCTTACATCTAAACTCAAAAGCATTGTAATGGGATCTATTCATTTACATAATTCATTTCAATGATATGTTTCAAAATTTCCTTCACTTATTACATCTAATCATGGCATCAAAAAACCCTTTCATACACACATGTTCATATGCATTCATTGTGTATGAATATTCATCTCTAATTCTTCCTCATTGACTCATCAATTACACGGGTTTACTCTTCTTGCAACAACCTTCCTCAGGGAAATCATCTAAATCATGACTCTCCTTTTAAGAGATCCCTTTGTTTTCTCAAACAATTGCTCTATTCTTTGCAACATTACCTTTTGTTTCACTTTAAATCTAGGCAATGTTAGTTCTACCAAATATAACCAACAAGTTATGTCTTCCTCCAAATTTTATCTTCATGATGTATCTTTGGCCCTTCCATTCTTATGTTGAACCACGTGACTGATACCAATTACCCGACCCCTATATCACCTTAAGGAGGCGAGGGTTATAATTTTTTTTATTCCTTCCCTCAATTCAATCCCCATTTTAAGGCCATAATCATCTTTTGTTCATCAACCACTTTCCAATAATACAAACTTCATTCTCATCTAAACTCAAGACACAAAGTTATGGCACTTGAAATATTTGTACCATCACCATGTCAATATGTCCATACACGTAGGATTAATAAACAATGAGTTATTATAAGTCCATTTTCATCCTAAAACAGTGCCTTGGCCACATAATCCTGACATGTTATCTCCTAGTACAAATAATATTTATCTTATGTTTAATTTATTAAATTATTTAATTTATATTATTTACCCCACACATATATTCATTATTAATGTTAAATTTATACAAGCGTATCACATTATGTGGTTATGGTACATCTAAATGTAACCCTAGACACATACACATTCACGTATTATCTCATTAAATTCTCATATTTAATGAGTAGGCTCCTCGAAGTTGACTCAAATGAACTTAGCATGTGGTGTACCCTGACACCCCTATCGAGTGATGAAGAGGAGAAGATAATTCTACACAAAGATGAAATTCAAGGGTTTTTCCCACGTATCGCTCCTTGGATGCATGTCATTTTTCACTGGCATCGGGTGTAAATTGGGTCGGCCAAAACGACTTTCTCATTTCCACTCTGATATCAAGATGGTATTCCATCTCATTTCCACACCAACACGTCCTCCACATGGCCTTGCACACCCTAACACCAACACGTCCTCCAGAAGTTCAAGCTTATCAATAGACATTCTTGGCCCTCTTATGGCTTAGTGCCACTTAGGAGGCCACATGAATCCCCCTTATCAATTCCAAGCTCACGTGGGGCCTTCAATCATTCGGTTAATGCCTCCTCAATGGTGTACATAAATCACAGATTGGGATGTGAACGTAATCATATGATCGATAGTTGCATTCGTGGATGCCCATATGCATCTTACCATGGCAGAGTCCCAACTAATACATCATGGAGTTCAAATTCGTGCCCACACAATGACACTCAAACCAACATCCACACGTTTACGACAATGCTTGTTTCACATTCCATGCCTTGAGAGACATCTATACCAAATCCTTTACCACATATGATTTACACTCATAGAAGTAAGTAGGTAAGTGTGTATATAAATATTAGTTTAGATTTGTTTTAATTTTAAAATTATTAAATGATGAGAGGGATTAAATTTTAAGAAAAAGTTTGTATTTTAAGAGATTTGATCTTTTACGGCACACTTGATAGATGAAAAGTTAAAATGGACCTAGAATGGTTCAATTTACCCCTTTAAATATCTATAATCCACATGAATATATGAATATTATGGGATTACGTTGTCATAAACTTGGACCTCAAAAAGCACTAATAACTTGACTAAGTCAAATTTACCTTATTTATAATAGTAATTTAAATGTAGAAATTTTACTTTTATTATATTAGTTTGAAAGTTATTTTTATTTTAACATAAGGTTATTTTTATTTTATTTTACTTTATTTTGACTAAGTCAAAATGTTTATAAGATATCTCAACATCTCTACTATACTATGCTAGAGAGGTCTCTTGACATAACCAATATAAATCCATCTTAAATACAGATATACCACGAGCCAAGAGGGATCCAATTTCTCCACGTGCAATATATTTTTATGAGCATATATTATTTAAATGTTTTGTATAGTTATTTTTTTTTTTTAAATTTTTAGATATTTTTTTTTTTACCAACATGAGCCAAATTTCAAATTTGATGACGAACGGACAACGTTACACATCATATTGGGTTGTAGAATGAGCCTCTCGGCTCAATAACACAAAATTCCCTTCACAAATTCCAATTTCATAACTAAAAATTTGAACTTATCTCTTAAATGCTTGTGACGAAAATTTAATAGTTCAAAGAGCCCTGCCACACTACTATAAGTCATAGTTGAATATATAGCTTGGGAATTGGGTAAATTGTATAAATCACTTTTTAGAAATTAAATTTTAAATTTTATAATTTTCCTTTTCTCATTAATATTATTTTTTTAGGAATGCAAAATCAATCTCAAGCAAAAATTATTAAGCATAAAGATGACACTTTCATGTACTAAATTTGCATAGTTTATAGATATTAACCTTTATCAAGGAAATAGCAATTTAAGACCATAAAGTCAACTACCCCATAATGAACAAGTCTTGAGTGAGACCTTTCTCTTATCTAAATTCTAACCATATAAGACTTCAATCCCATTATTTATTAGTCAAAAGGCCAAATTTCAAGTTTGTATTTTAAGGATTAAAACTTTTATAGATTTCTTACTCATCGAAATTTAATAGTCACTTATTTCTATTAAAAATGTACCTCTCAAATAAATTCTTATTTTCTCTAAATAACTAGCAACTCCAACACTAATGTATTCCCTAATTTTCCTAAGGATGAAATTACAAGAAATACCTCCAAACCATTTTAATTCAGTTTATGATAGATTTACTTTGATCAACTATTATAGATGTCCCAATATGGTTATTGATAATAAATATTAATTTAGAGGCTCTAAAAATCCCAATAATGTAATGGATTTCACTAATTCATAAATTCGTTAGTAAACTTTTTAATAAATTATATATGATGTTATGTGAAGACTTCAATGACTTAGTATTCATTATAGCAAACTTTTACTTCATGTAATAAGATTTATTGATTTGCTAGTGCTATCTATCGTTGTGACCAAATCAAGGACTCATTTTTCTTGGATGGTGCAAACTCATCGTTCTTGATTACGTTCTACACATTAGAAAAATTTTGAGGTAAAAAATGGGTCTCAAAACAAAAATATACATCCAAAATAAACTTTATAAGATTCAACAAGATTCAAGATGATGATGTCAACCATCATGGGATGATTCACCTTTTTTGGAGTAAAAAGTAAAAAGTCTATTTTTTCAACTTATCTCCCTATGGTTTTACTCAAATTTCAAGCGAGAGAACTCATTAGATGCATAATTTAATTCCTCATCCAAGTACTACCCATGTTGCATACTTCCAATGGACCTTGCTACATGAAAAATGAGAAATCCATGAAACAACATTATTGCAATAACATTTTTTCATATTTCTCATTTTTTTGTGTAGCAGGGTCCATCGAACGTATCCAACATGGGTACTCCTTGGATGAGAAATTAAATTCTACATCCAATGAGTGCTTTTGATTGAAATTTGAGTAAAACGATAGGGATATAAGTTGAAAATACAAATTGAAAAAATAGTTTTTTTCATTTTTCCCTCTAAAATGTGATGATGTAATCTAACCTTATTTTATTATTTCCACTATTGTTTTATAATATCCTTAGGAGGCTCACTTTAGACGTCAAAATTTCTCTAATGAAAAGTCTTTCATTTTCAATCAACAATCATGCATATCGAAGAGGTTGATGGAAGTGTTCACCTACCCTTCCAGTCATATATTTTCTCCTACAAGAGGTTTATTATAGTGAAACCATCAAACATATCACACAATTAATATTTTATGAGTCATATGCTCATGGAATCCATTAGATCAATGCATCTAATCAAAACTATACATCCCAAGAACACATCTAAATTTTAACAGGAAATAATATAGATTTTAAATAACTAGAAACATCATTTAGATAACATTCAACAAAAACTATAATGTTAGATTAATTCACCAAAAGCACTTATCTTATTTAATTAGAAATTCCCTGTAACTCATGAATGATGACCCATTTTAAATAGTACAATATCAAAGTTGTATTCAACAAAATAAAAAATAAAAATAAAAAAGGGTGAAGGTGCACTACAAAAATAAAATCAAGGTCCAATTTGCAAAGCTTGCGTGGATCATTCCTCATCATAGTAGAATATTTTAGCTTTGGTGCTAACAATTATAATAATGTTTCTCATTGTAGTGCAAATGATTAAATCAACTATATTAGCATATAAGGTAGTGAAAATAGATAAGACAAGTGTAAGTGATTTATATCTCATTGGCATTAACTAGTATTAAAATTTGGATGATGATATATCACCAACTTTATAGGCTAGAGAGATTTTTTAGCTAGTATAAGTGGTTTTTGAGGTTTATAGTTAGTAATTTGTACTCACTGAGTAGGCGATAGGGAGAATTTTAGTTAGTTTAAGTGATTTGTACTCATTTCATAATCAAACAATATCAAAATTTGTATGATAATGTGTCTCCATATTTGAAATATTATTCACATTATTTCACTATTTTATTTAACACTCTCTATTTTTAGGCATTTTGAAACACTCAATCAAAATTTATTTTGTAGGATCCCCAATGAGGTTTACAAAAAAAGGTGACATAGGGATTGGTGTGGGTGCATACCATCCCACCACCCCCTCTCGATAATTAAGAGTGGAAACACGGAAACCCATTTTCATGTAGCCCCATGAGAATTGGATTCTTCTTTAGAGTAAGCGATGGTGCATTTAGGTGATGGGATGTTGGGTGAGGTTATAATGTTTTTTGGGGATGCAGGGTGACTATATTGTGGGATCTGCAGTCCTAAAATTAGTATGGGATGGGAGGAGGTGCAAGTTAGGTCTGCCTTAACTGAGCATATGGCCAAGTTGTAGAGGGAATTCTATGTGTGCGAATTGAGCACGTTATATTTGAGGTTTAGCTGTGGAGCTTGGGGAGCTAGGGACCCTGACATAAAGAGTTTCTTGCTTGGCTATGTATTGAGGGACTATTGAGGTTGCAAAGTTTTTAGTGTCTTTTGCATGTTGGAATGCCAACTTGATTAGACTCGGGATTCTCAAGTCTGGCAAAAGGTATGGACTTATTATTTCACTACTTGGTTTTATTCTATAGTTGTTAGAGATTTCAGTAGAAACCTCTACATTTGACAGCTTTGGATTTTGATTGTAGTTATGGTAGTATTTTATATCACATAATGTTCTAGTCAACAGTAGCATGTATCCTATTTCTTAAAAACATATATGAAAAAGATGATTTTTTTTGTCAGGAGATTATTTTCCTTGTTAAAATATGCTTTATTTGATTAGCTAGGATTTTTGACAGGGCTTTAAAAGTATTATTTTTTGTTGTTAAGAATGTGCGTCAGTCGATTCACTGAACACAGTTTAGCTAGAAAAATACAAAAAAAAATAGAATTTCCAAGCAAAACTTCTAGAATAACTATCGTCTTTTCCCCAACAAATGGAAATTCAAAGTTGCAATAAATATCCACCGTCGGGCATGTCACTCTTCCAAGAGAAAAGATAACAACAAAAAATATACTTAATTGATATAGTAGCTAAGAGTAGGTTGGCATAGCTATTAACTAGTACCTAGTCATGAAATCAATAAATTCAATTGATCATGTATTCATTCATTATCTAACACAAGGTAGGTAACTTCAAAAATTTCATTGACAGATGTATTTAAGCTAATAACGTAATTAAAAAAAAAAAATTCCTTCTCCTTTTTTTTAAAGCTCACAGGCCAAATCATCTCAACGAACTGTTGAAGCTACACCTGTATGGATTGTATTTACTAGTTCAAGAGAAAATATAAACCATAATTGGGCTCCAAAATTGGAAAAGTGATATCAAATTTGATTTTTAAATACTCCTAATGTGTTCTTGTATTCATATAATATTCATTAGGTTTAACAAATTTTCACTGGGAATTCATCGTCTCATTGTTGTGGTGACTTTTAGTTTGCAATTTCCTCATTAGTTAGTTACCTTCTAAATGTGAAATGCCCACTTAGTTGACTAAAATGTAAGCGTAAGTTCTATCCTTGGGTACTTTTTAGTGCTTTTAGTTGTAGAGAATATGTTTCCTTGGTCTTAAACAAGTCTATATTTGTCTTATAACATTTGCATGAAGTCCATAACTTTATAGATTTGTATTATAACTATAAAAATGGGTTTAGAAAAATGATAGCCATGAACTTTATAGAGATATTTTTAAAACAGAAGAGAATATACCTAGAAGTATATATTTACTTGACAAAAGCCTCCTTCGTAATTTTGAAAATCATTCTAAGTTGTTTGCATGAGTGTTCTCAAAATTAATATTCCTTAGCTTTTAATTGAATTTGACTAGTTTAATAAAATGCATGCCTAGCCCTCATTCTTGAGTATTTTTAAGTGATCCTAGTGGGGAATGATTTTTCTTTTAATTTGACACATTTGTTTACTTCTAGTTTCCTATTTTTGGGTTTAAAAATTCCGCTGTGTAAATATAGTACAAGGTTACCTTCGAAATGTGAAATGCCTACTTAATTGACAAAAATGCAAGCATGAGTTCTATCCTTGGGTATTTTTAAGTGTTGCAAAATATGTTTCTTCCTCTCGTGGTCTTAAACAAGTCTATATTTGTCTTATAAAATTTTCCTAAAATCCATAACCTTATAGATTTGTCTTATAACTATAGAAATGGGTTTAGAAAAATGCTAGCCACAAGATTTATAGGGACATTTTTTAAAACATAAGATCATATAAATGGAGGTATATATGTATTTGACAAAAAGCTCCTTCAAAATTTTGAAACTCTTTGTAAGTCATCTATTGCATTATTTTCAAAATTGGTATTCCTCAATTTTTAACTGAATTTGAGTAGTTCAGTAAAATGCACACCCAACCCTCATTATTGAGTATTTTTGAGTTATTTCGATAAGAAATGATTTTTCTTATAATTTGACACATTCATTTAATTTTAGTTTTCTAATTTTGGACTTAAAAAACCTCGTGCAAATACACTACAAGGTTACCTTCTGAATGTGAAATGCCTGCTTAGTTGACCAAAATGCAAGCCTAAGTTCTATCCTTGGGTATTATTAAGTACTTTCAGTTGTAGAGAATATATTTCCTCCCACCATGGTCTTAAGACTTAAACAAGTCTAGATTTGTATTATAAAAATTGCATTAAGTCCATAACCTTATGGATTTGTTTGATAACTATAAAAATGGGCTTAGAAAACTGTAAGCCACTAGCTTTATAGAGGCATTTTTTAAAACATAAGAGTGTATACCTAGAGGTACATATGTATTTGACAAAAACCTCCATCAAAATTTTGAAAATCATTCTAAGTTGTCTGCAGGAGAGTTTTCAAAATTGTTACTCATTAATTTTTAACTAAATTTAACTAGGTCAATAAAATGCATGCCTAGCCCTCATTCTTGAGTATTTTGGAGTGATTTTAAGAATTTTTTTATTTTTTATTTTAATTTGACACATTCGTTTTCTTTTTGTTTTTTATTTTATTTTGGATTTAGAAAATCTTGTTGTGTAAATACACTACAAGGCTACCTTCTAAATCCAAGATTCCTGCCAAATTCAATGTGACATCATATGAGATTCTTGCCAGATTCGACATGACATCATTCAAGATTTTTGTTAGATTCAATCCTCACACCTGTCACAACCAAACTTGTTGCAAAGATATTTAGGGACCCATTTTTTTCATTTTGTACAGGTCATCTCACTTGCAACAAAGAACCTAACTTGCCAAATTTTGCAAATTTTGAGCCCAAAGCTCGCAATTTAAACCAGTGAAGTGTTTCCTATTATGGAGTGAGAATTTACCAAGATAGAGATCCTCTAGGCCAATGAACACATCAAAGTGAAACCGAATTTGAGCTTTTCAAGAGAGAGCACGCCAACAAACCTTCCCTTAAGAAGTTAGGAAAAATAACATGGGGACGAATAATAAAGATAGTAAGTAAGCATTGGAATCAACTGGAATTCATCCAAGAAATGATCAAAACCATTATAAGATCCCATAGTGAAATGGAAACCATTAAGATCACTATTGGAAACTCTCCATCTAAGTAAGAATTGATTATAGACTTTCTTAATTGAGGGCCTAAGGAAGAGGTGGTGAGGGTAAACATCAATAAGTCTGAATGGGTAGTAAGAGCTAATGAGGTTATAAGAAAGCAAAAAATTGTGATGCTATTCCATGGGGGCTTCACTCAATGAACCTCATATGTATCACGTGCATTCGTGGCATATTAAATAATACCCTTAATTTGACTACATATTGGAAAACACCTCTAAAAAGAACATTATTTAACCCCCTACCAACACGAACCCAATACAACTTCCCAATTTCAAAACGCCTACTTGTTGGATTATTTGGTTAGATGATGTATCCAACTGTGATCTATTGTGATAATCATATTTTCATTAAGCTTTATGAGAATCATGTTTTTCTTAATTAATCCAAGCATATAGATATCTAGTATCACCATTTGTGGGACTATGTGTAGAGGAAGATAATGTTGTTGCAGTACATTCTGATAGAGAAACAAGATGCTAAAATTTTGACAAAAGGCCTTGTTAAGAGGGAAGTTTGAGTTCCACAGGTGTAGGATAGGTGTGGTTGATAATACCTTTCTTTCTGAGAGGGAGTGTTGAAAAATGCAACAATAAATTCTCAATTTGATTTTGCCATGATTAAATTGAGAAAATTCGAATTTCCGCATCAGCAAACAACCTCGATGCAGTTAACTTGTGTGACATGGCTTGTGTCACCTAGTTTAGTCAGTAAATTCAAGTTGGATGAGTTAGATTTTAGTTAAGCATGTGTGATTGGTAATTTGTACCAATCAAGCTCAGTTATCTAAGGTTGTTTTCAGTTAAACTAGTTCTAATTGTTGAAGGAACTAGTGGAGGCTCAGTTGTGCAGTGGGACTTCAGTCAAACTCAGTGATCATCCAGCTAACTGATCAATCAACACAAAATAGTTAGTGC
The DNA here is from genome assembly GCA_000404065.3 of Pinus taeda. NCBI lineage: Eukaryota > Viridiplantae > Streptophyta > Pinopsida > Pinales > Pinaceae > Pinus > Pinus taeda. The sequence continues at coordinate 25,440 of APFE030023334.1, read as the reverse complement.
ATATAGAGAATTCAAGTTCCCCATGCTTGGTGGAGATTCCAAGGCAATGTAACATCAGTTGTAGACTAGTCTTGAGTGTACAAGTGTTGCATGGAGTTAGATGATTAGCCTAAGGAATTGCGCAATCCATTTTGGATAAATTCCTAAATAATAGGGGCCTAATTTCTGAAGGAACAGTGCAAGTAAATAGGAGCGCAAGCAGAGGCAGAAATTGACTAAGTTTGGTTAAGAGCTTCTTAGTGAGCTGAGAGATAGGTTATGAACTTGCAATTTGTGCTCAGTTGAGGAAAACAATTGTAATACATCTCTATTCATTAGATTAATGCAAGAAGGCATTAGGGTTTTTATCAGATCGTTTTCCCCAGAAAAAATACTCTTTGCATGTATGTTATTTCTTATTACATGTCTAAAATTATTGTTCTAAATTGTGAATTAATGTCTGCATAGTAGTAGAGTAGGTTTTTGTCTTATGATTTTGATTAAAACTTCATGAGAAGTTGAAAATCTACATTATAATTTCTACAATATGTAAATGGGTATATAGAACTAAGTTTCCATCAAATGGAAGTTTTGAAAGACATAAGGTCGAGTTAATTGCTAAAGTATTCTCTCTAGTTGAAGGAATTCACTGCAATTAAACCTTTTACCCTTTCGCCAAAATGAATTCCATCCATCTTCTTATATCCCTTGTTGCATCAAATGGATGGGAGGTCCAACAATTGGATTTTAAATCCTCCTTCTTACATGGAGATCTACAAAAATAAATCTACATGTAACAACTTCCTAGCTAAATTTAGAGTGACTCAAACCTTGTTTGTCACCCTAAGAAATATTTGCATGGTCTTAAACAAGGTCCTCGATCTTGGTATGCCAAAATGGATAGCTTTCTTCTTGATATAGGCTTCTTTAGATGTCATTCTAACCCCAATGTCTACACCAAGAAAGTATGAAGGCATATCATAATCCTTGTTCTTTATGTTGATGACCTTATCCTCACTAGAAGTGACCTTAAACTTTTAACCCATGTGAATTCAAACCCTAAGAAGAACTTTGAAATGTCATGCTTAAAATATTTTCATTAATTCCTTGGCCTCTAAGTATTACAAACCAAGAAAAGAAGTTCCCAATCTAACCATGCATGTGACCTTCTTCATCTTCTTCACATGGAATATTGTAAATTAGACCCTTTTCCCTTTCAGTTCACATTCAAACTTACTACCACCTAAACTACACTCGGAGTTGATGTCGCTTTGTAACATCAATTAATGGGTAAACATTTATATTTGACTCATACCCATCCTAATATTTCCTTCATTTTTGGTCTTGTTTCCTAATACACAAAAACACCGAATGAAAGTCATTGGAAAGTAGAAAAAATGATGTTTTGATATGTCTGGGGTACAATTCAATTTGGGATACATTATAGTTCAAGGAAGGACTCCTTTTGGGTTGGTTTCATTATTTCAAAATTGGGCTAGTGACCTGATGATTAGAAGTCTACTACAGGTTATGTTTTCATACTTAGTTCCAGAATTATCACTCGGTCTTGTAAAAAGAAGTTGTAGAGTACCAAGCTAAGTTTAATTAAATTCAAGAAGTATTGTGTCTTCGATATATCCTTTCAAAGTTTGGAATCTAACAATAACATCCAACTACCCTGTTGTACAAGAAGTATAGTGTCATCAAGCTTGCCAATGATCCATTTCAGCATTAGCACAACAAACACATTGAGCTACAAATGCACTTCATGAGAAAACTCATTCCCAGTTGAGTTATTGAAGTGTACTTTTTCCATATAGATGAGGAAGTTGTAGACACTTCCATAAAGTCTCTTATAGAAGAAACATTCTCTAAACTTCAATATATGTTAAGATTTCATGAAGTTGTAATTAAGGGGAGATGGGCTCTAATGCCTCCTTCCTTCTCCTATTGTGTTGCCTTCGTAGATCCTTGAATCCTACCCCAAGTTTTTCTTAAGGGGAATGTTAGAATAATTAGACACTTAGGAGTTAGTCAAGTTCAACCTAGTATAATGTGTCTATTAGGTAAAAGTATGTTTCATTAGTAAGTGTTATTTGCATTGTAATTTGATGGTCATGATATGTTCTAGACTTTGAGTGATCTGACAACTCATATTCTCCTTGATACTAACAATTATTCATTTGTGGCTTAACACCTCATTGGTCCATAATCTTTACTTAAAGGGCATGAAGGGTCATGGTTGATGAACGCTTGTGAGAACTCCCTTATGTATAATATTTTATTTTTCACTAATAAAATTCCCTCAAGAGGTTGCATTGGCCGAGGACATTAACAATTTGCCTCTTAGAAGGTTTTAACAACATAGAAATACTAGCATTGTGATCCTTGATATGGTTGTGTGAGTGATTATTAAAGGTTTTCATCCTATACGGAATAACCTATTTACACAAACACAATAGACCTGGTAACTTCAAGGAAGGAGACTAAACATTATTATATGACTCCAAGTCCAAGATTTTCAAGGGAAACATCATGACTAGATGAGTTCGACCATATACTATCAAGAAATGTTATGAAATTGGCTCAATGAAAATCAGAAACATAGATGAGGAGCACATCCCATTTCCAATAAATGGGTTTAGGATGAAAGTGTATAAATAGCCTTGATAAGTGTTACACTTCATTTTGTCACACTAAGGCAAAAGACACTAAATCTGGATCTCCTGCTATCCGATGACCCCTTTCTAACATTCCACTACAAAGATGGAAGACGCGCCATTCTAAGAAATACAAGAATCTTAGATTACATTACTAAAACCCTAATTTTAGCCCTCATCAACCTTTCTTAATGTCAAAGTGTGATGTCGCACCTGTAACTATTAAAAACATGCAATGATCAATGCAATTTGTTGGACCAAAAAGTGCAATGGCAGTTGTACATGTGTAAAAATAAAAAGTAAATTCTATAATCCTTATTCAAATTGAATGAACTCGAGTTTACACCTATCTGGGAATTATCTTGACTTTTATAGATCCCATCCTACTCATTATGGATCCTATCTTCCCTCATTGTGGATCTCACCCCTTCAGAAGTGGATTTACAAGCTCTTATGTTCTCCTATAAATACATATCAAACCAAAGAGGAGGGAGTTGGCTTTTGAGGTTTCTAACTTATGCATTCATGTTGTTGAAGTGAAGGCTTGTCATGCTAGAGGGAGGATTAGAGAATGGTGGAAGGAAACTTATTATATCAAGGCTTGGGTTGTAACCTTTCCTTTGCGATGATTTAATGTAAGATATTTACATGTATTTACATGTATGTTTTAGAAATTATTGATATTATAATTAGTTAATACTTAATCTTTTATATATTATATTCTTTGATCCCTTGTATGTTTGTATTGTTGCAGGTTCCAATTTTGGAGATCAAAATTGGAGCGAGATATTAAGCATAGGAGACCTACTTCGTTAATCAAGTGAGTATTGTCCAAGTATTTTCTAGAGAAAAGGTAGCATACATTGTTTTGGGTTGTTCTATATTTGATCATTGAGTCTAGGGAGATCACTATTGTCCACAAGAGGGATTTTTCCAATAACAAACTTGGAAACTACACTAGGGAACGATTTAGTTCTTTGGTGGCCTCCTTTGTCTACCATTTCCTTTTGACCTTGAAAACTTAATTTTTTGACATGTTGAATGATTTCTTTATTTTTTTCTTGTGCTTCCCCGTCATCGCACTTTGTATTTAGAGAGAAAGTGATTTAACACATTTTTCCTATATAGAAAGTGTGTCCAATGAACTGGTGTCAACTGGTTACCTATGCTGATACCTAGAAACTGCAAAAAATAGGGTCTTTTCCTGTTAGGTCTAAAAGAATGATTTTTTCTAAGTTTTCTTGAGTCTGTGGTCTATTTGAAAAGTCAAAATTGGCTTGAATTTTAATGCTTAATTGTCTTTTTGTGTAACTTGTTTATCTTTACAAATTTAGGCTTCTGGTATTGATTAGTTTCGTTGATCTATCAAAAGGTAGTTTCTTACTTCTGGAAATTGCTTATATGAATCTGTCTTCTTTCAGTGATTTGATCAAAGAATTCATTATGTTTGTGGTAAATAATTTTAGATTACTTTCACAAAAAGATAGATTAATTTGAGCTTGTTTGTTTGTTTGGCTTGTCGCGGAAAATCTTTTTGTTTGTGAAAAGTTTCCATTTACATTCCTTTGACATCATTAGTTTCTACTTGATGATTGAAGTATTGAAAGTGTTATTTTGCATTGGAATTATTTTTCCAAAGGTCTATTTGTTGGAGTGTTGTTTGAAAAAGTTCTTATTCCTTTCCATTTAATATTTTCTTTTCAAAAAGAAAAGAATCTTGTATTGTAGTTCATTGGTAAAATAATTTTTGGTTTGGATTTTAAGGAAAATAAGTTGCATTTTTCAAAATAATTTCTCCTCATTGGGG
>APFE030023332.1:0-18842 GCA_000404065.3 Pinus taeda | reverse complement strand
CTGCACTGCGTACCCCCGCACTACACTTTCTCCTGCACTGCGTACCCTCGCACTGACACCGTGGATCGCAACTTCTGATTAGGTCCAAATTAGCAGTCCTCCAATGTGCCACAGTTAGTCAGATCCACAGATCTGTTCATGCGCCCGAGAGATCACGACTTATCAATAGATTCGCCTTAAGTTTTTTCCTTGATTTAGATCTAGCTTTTAAAACCAATCACCCAAAATTTCAGATCTTAAGATATTTAAATTTCAAAAAGATGTCTATCCAAATGATCTCCTTCCCTTTTTATAGGCAAGCCTCTACTCAAACCATGGTCCAAAACCATAGGTATTCAATACTAGGAACCCAATACCTTGGATCAATACTTTTAGATGCAAAACCACGGACCGAAACCATAGGATCAAACATGTCGGGCAAAATACCAAGGGCCAAACATAAGAAACCCCACATGAGCGTGCTTCTCTGCATTGGAGTGAGTGAACTGGGGGACCGCACCTTATGAATGAATAACCTGCGGGTATGACTGCACTTCCTGGACGATGAACCTGCGGGTCCGCACCTTTTGAATGATGCACCTGCAAACTTTTTATTTTCCATCATTTTGGGAGCCTGAACAGAGTTTTGTCACTTGAGTGAGTTGCCATCAAGTACAACACTTGTACCATAGAGCCAAACTAGAATCATAATGCCAACAGCACATTCACACTAATCACCTCTGCATAGCTTAAGTGTTATTTAAACAACACAATTTTCTCTTGTATAAAATCGGATTTTGAATTTCATATAAGCATATAACAGGTAAGGAAGATTATTGTGCAGAAGGAAGCTCAATGTGTAAAAGCTCAACTCATTGTGTCGACCTCTTCACATTGAACTTATTTCCATGCAATAAGCTCTTTAGAGTTGACACTGTTAAAAATAATTTTTACCACTCTCAAGCTTTCATTGTATGCACATGCATAATTATGCCCGCATAAATTCATTCATAGAATTATTTCTGTACTCAGTAATGTCGTTCGATTATTTACTACATCTAGTTCTATGGTTGCGACTAAAAGTGATTGTGTGTTGTTGCATATGGAAAAGAAAGGCAAAAATAACAAAAATTAGGCTATGCTAAAACACATTTTAGTAAATCCACCCCCCCCCCCCCCCGCCCCCGCCTCCCCCCCACAATGAAAATTAAGAATTTTAATCATTATGTTCTTTCGAAAATACCCTGTCCTCTACAAATATTTATAGTTCTAAAATCAAATCCCTACGTAATTTCTCCCCCGCACATACTTCACACTTCACACAGTACTGTCTGCACAAAGAAACATAATAAATTGTCACCCTCATGAAACATTCATACAATATATGATTAGGAAATGTGTAAAAGTATTAGATTTTTTCAAAAAATCTTATGCAAAGATTAATAGTTCTAAAATCAAAGCCTACGTAATTTCTCCTGCGCACATACTTTGTACTCCGCACAGTAAAATGTCCGCACAAAGAAACATAATAATGTTTCATGCTCTCCTACACATATGTCATCCTCCATAAACATTCATACGATATACGATCAAGAAATGTGTAAAAGTATTAGATTTGTTTGGAAAATCGACAAATATACCCCACCTTCCATGAAGTCAAAGCTCCACATAATTAAACAATAATAATAATAGATTAACATTAATAATTCAACATTAATTTCCACATGCACCCCTATTCTACTGAAAATAACTCATCTTAATTAAAGCTCTACATAATGAAATCTCCCGCACAAGCCCCATTTTACTCTAAAATCAAAGTTCTACGCAATTTCTCTAACATACATACTTTGTACTGTACACAGTGAAAGTTTCACATATTGAAACATAATAATATTTCCAGCCTTGGAAAATCATAACATTGGAACAATACCCTATGCACAACCCCTCATAATGGAAATAAACATTATTAATCATTCTACAATAGGTAGAAACCCTTTTCTTATCAACATGGTATAAATCATGCTTATCCACTAGTCCCTATTGTTTGAAAATCGACAAACATGCCCCATTCTCCATACAGTCAAAGCTCCACACAATTAAACATAATAATAATAACATATTAACATTAATGGTTCAAAATTAATTTCACAACCTAATAAAACCTCTACACAATGAAATCTCTTGAACAAACCCTGTCCTTCTCTAAAATCAAATATCTATGCAATTATTCTCATGCACATACTCTTTCATAAACATTCATACGATATACGATCTGAAATTTGTAAAAGTATTATATTTGTTCAAGAAATCGACAAACATACACCATCTCCACAAAGAAAAAGTTTTGCATAATGAAACATAATATTTTTTCTCGTTCTCCTCCACATACCCTGTCCTTTGTAAACCGTCACATGAAACATAATCATATTTCTCCCGAAAATTCCATGTCAATATATCGTCCACTAATCAATTAATTAAAGTAGTGTGGGGTCCACATTTCATCATGAGATAATGAGCATTGTAAGGAGCTTAGCACTCCTACACTATAACTCACTAGTTCATTGTGATAGCCCAAAACATGGAAACTAAATTTCAATCGTTATGCCTTCTGGTTTTAATTGTGCAGGAGTGCGGAAATACGCACAATGTTCATTAGCTCCACACTCGTGGTGTAAGCTAATGAGCATTGTGTGGAGCTCGACACTCCTGCACAGTTCATGTAACATTGATAATAGTTTAATTCTAAACGATGTATACTACTGATATTTAAGTAAATGGTATTTGTTTGCATAGAAGCATTGCTTATGGGATGTGTGAAGGAAATATTCCTTTTGCATAGAGCTTTTCACAAAGTGGAAGTTATCTTCGTATTCAATAACACTTTTTAGTCATATGTATTATTAATTAATAAATATGTTGACATTAGAGTCCTTTATTGCTAATATTTTACTAAGAAATTGATGTATGTGATATTATTGTTGATATTTTAAGTGTAAATTATGCTTAACTTCGTATTTCTGAATATATTTTTGTATTTCCGTTTTCAAATTAAGCATATGTGTGGATGTGTAGAAGAACTTTATTGTATGCATTTGATTGAGTAGAATATTTGTTTATAGGGAATGAACAAGCACGAAAAATGTTCATTGTGCGCAAGAAGCTTTCAAGTTTCCATTCTACGGATAATAGCATTGTTTATGCACATATTGTGATATTTAAGTAAACGACATCTCATTTCACAAAAGAATTGTTTATGGGATGTGTGGAGGATGCTTTCAGGGTTTCATTGTGCAAATGTTTGCATTTAGCATTGAAGGCTTTTTTCTAATATTTTAGTATCAAAACATAATCCATATTTTCTATATTAATGATAATATTTTAGTTATAAATAATATGCTCTATTTCTATTTAATTAATTTATTGTACGGAGAAAGATTTGAAGCCTTCATTGTGTGGATGTTCACACTTCACATTATAGGATTATGCTTATATTATTGATAATATTTTAATTGCAAATAATGCATGTGTTTAAATTTTCGAATATGTTTCAAATTAGCATATATGTGGAAGTGTGGAGAAATTCCATTTTGTGGAGGAAGCTTTCAATGGGGGAATCGTCACACTTGGTACCAAAGGATTTCATTACTAATATTTTAGAATTAAATAATTCGTGCAATAACATTGGAATTATACGATTATAATTTAGTGGTTTTTGCATTTCGTCCACATTTCTATCTGAGCCCGTGCTTGCTCTGCATAGCGATGTCTGTACATGCATTGTGAGATGGACTCCACCAGTTATTTGGATAGGCTAAAATGTGAGTACTCTTACTATAAGTACTAAGATTTTTTTATGGTGGTTGTCGTATTATTGATTGATAAATACGTTGGCATTAAACGCTTTTATTGCTAATATTTACTAATAAATTGATGTATATGATCTTATTTTAAGTGTAAATTATGCTTATCTTCGTATTTCCAAATAGTTTTTTCATATTTTTGTATATGTTTCAAATTTACCATATGTGCAAAAGTGTGGAAGAAATCTATTGTGCAGAAGAACTCAACTCATGCTCGTTTTGCACTACTTGCTTTGAACAACGATGTTTGTGAAGCTTCTTTCTTACACTGTGTAGAGAGGCCCACATTGTTTCCACATTTTTATCTTAGTGCATGTTTGTTCTACATTTCTTGGTCCACACAATACTATTGCTAATATTTTAGTTATAAATAATACATATTAGTATTCGATTGAGTAAAAGTTGTGTGGATTGCACACAAAGATGTATAAAAAGTACATTTCATTGAGCAAAAGCTTTGTTTATAGGGCTTGCAAAAGTGGAGAGAATGTTCATTGTGTGGAAGAAGCTTTCAATTTTTCATTATGTAGAAAATAACATTTTTTATGTCTACATGGATAATAACATTGTGGGAAAGTGCTTTTTGTGTGAATATACACACTTTGAACTAAACGCTTTTATTGCTAATATTATTCTTAGTTGTGCGGAGTGCACATAAAGTTATGTACAAAACTGCATTTCATTGAGAAAAATATTTGTTTATAGAGGATGCAAAAGCATGGAAAATGTTCATTGTGCATAAGAAGATTTCAAGTTTCCATTGTGTTGATAATAGCATTGTTTATGCACATTTTATGATATTTAAGTAAATGGCATCTCATTGCATAGAAGCGTTGTTTATGGGATGTATGGAGGAAGCTTTCACGGTTTCATTGTGTGGATTTTTTCATTTGGCATTGAAGGAATTTTTCTAATATTTTTTTTTTCTCTGCAATGACTAAATTCTATTAACTGTAAAGCAAAATAATTTTACATGGAGTTGAGGCTACAAGGGTCAGAGCCCGAGAGCCATCAACGCAACAGAACTGCCCCATTACAAAAAGAAACTCGGGATAGCAATTACATAGTGCTAACAAACTGACATTATACCCAGACATAGACTTGTAGAAAGAAGAGAGGTACATCGGAATCAGATAAGCAGAGTTTCTGAGCAGACCATCCGGTAAGAGGACCAACACTTCCTCAAAAGGAAGCCAAAACCTGAGACTGACAAAGCCGAGCCGGACCGAGAGCAAAAGGCCTAGAGGTGGCCATCTGAGCAAAAACCAGAAACAAAAGGGAGAAGTGCGATCACAGGTGGCAATCTACTTCCGTATCCTCCCCAGGAGTCTTCTCAACATCCCGACATGTGCTACCAATTCTAAGATTCGCATTACCATCCGTCTCACTGACAGGGTTCGCCTAGCCGAGACTGGTGTTGCCTATGTCCCTTTCCACATCAATTGGGCCAATGTCCTCCAGAGGAGGAATGCTTATGGGCTGAATGTTCTCCTGACCAGGCTTGTCCCTTTGCAGGATTTCCTGATCTCCCTCATCCATGGAATGCTCACTGCTATGAGAAGGATTGGGCGCAATGCAAGACAGAGGGGAGATTTGATTTTCTTCTTCCGAGAGGATAATAGTGATGTGAGCAGTAATCAGAGGCTTGTTCAAATTACTTTAAAATTTGAAATGCGTTGTCTGGAAAGCACTCTTAGGAATAGGCTTGCGCCCAGGGCTCGAGGGAGGAAAATCCTCTTGAGAGGAGGTAGGATTAATGGGTGAATGAGCAGGGTCTACCACATGACTGACAGAAGGCCGTTTGCCGCTGCCTTGGCGTCTCCCGGAGCGGTTTCGCTTGCTTTGGCGCTTCATTTTGACACACGAAGGGGAAGACACAGAGAAACCAAAGAGACAAGGGCCAGGAGCAGGGGAGTGGACGAAATGAACCAGAGACCAGGTAACACAAATGGAGAAGACTTGAGACGAAGAAATAGCACAAACAATTCTAAATACAAAAGCCTTGGACAGCTTACCCCGAATCACCGGTCTAATCCCTCTGTAGAGAGCCTTGGCGCATTCGGAACGATCCCAAAGAGTAACAGAGCCTGCCTGGAGCTTGCTTCTATTTGCAAGCTTCTTCTTAACATCACAACACACCTTAAACCAATGCCTGGAGCCGTAATACTGAGCACCGGGGGTGAATTGGGCACTGGAGGTCGGCATGATTATAACCATCACCGTGCTGCGTTGAAGCGCGTACTTCTTAAATGCGAAAATCCTGCAATATCCCTCCTTCATAACTACATTCCTGCTGCATGAGGTGAAGATCTGGGAGGCCACGCTACTCTGTAACTAGCAGTATCAGGAGGAGTTAATTTGCATGAGGGTCATTTAATTCCCTAGTGCCACCCGCATCCGGGGTATTTTGTTAATATTTTATTATCAAATCATAATCCATATTTTCTATATTAATGATAATATTTTAATTGTAAATAATATGCTCTATTGTTGTTTAATTGTTTCATTGTACGGAGAAAGATTTGAAGCCTTCATTATATCGATGTCCATAGTTCCCATTGCATGCTTATGCTTATATTATTGATAATATTTTAGTTGTAATTATTGCATGTGTTCGTATTTACAAATATGTTTCAAATTAGCATATGTGTAGAAGTGCAGAGAAATTACATTGTGCAGAGGAAGCTTTAAATGGGGGAATCACTGCACTTGATACCAAACACTTTTATTGCTAATATTTTAGTATAAAATAATGCATATTTGTTGTTCGCAATAACATCGAAGCACGCACTGAACTTATATGATTGTAATTTAGTGGCATTTGCATTTTGTCCACAGCAAAGCATCCCCTAGAAGCGTTGTGAGTTGAACTCCACCAGTGATTTAGATAGGCTAAATTGTGAGTGATCTTACTGTAAGTATTAAGACTCTTTTACGGTGACTACAATTATGCTTATAAATTCATTTGTTCCATTGCTTTTTCCAAATGCATAGTCTACTAATATTGCAACAAAAGAATATAGTTATTACTATAGTTTATATAGTTAATGATTATAGTTAATATGTATTAATGGTTAATCATTAGAAAAATTAGCATTGTACATTCATTTATGCTCTTCCTTGCAATTATACAATAGAATATATTGAGATATCTAGAACATTATAAAAATTGAATCATTGTACGGAAGATTGATGTGCGAAGGTCGACGCAATGAATTGCGCACAATGGAAATGTGAATGTTGAGGAGTATGTTGTGTAGGGATCACTAATCTGAAGTGAGCTTGGAAATATCAAGTTGAAGTCAATGATATTAAATAATTCATATTTGTTGTTTGCAGTATTTCAATTATAAATTATGCAAATTTGTGTTTTTCTGAATATTTTAGTATTAAATATTTCATATTTGCTTTTCCAATATTTGAATTATAAATAACACATATGTTCATATTATCAAATCTCAGTAATCATTGAACATGAGATTTGGTTATGTTTATGTTGCTGAAATGGATTAGATGTACAGAAGTACGGATGTAGTCTATTGTGGAGAGGAAGCTTGAAGCTTTGATTCTGCGAACCCATTATTTCACATTAAAGGCTTTTGTAGGTTTTTTTTCTCATAATTGTTGCGTAATGAATTCAAATGACATAGGTTATTATCTAAGTATCCCTAATGTGTAGTATTAGTTTTCATTTGTCAAATTTTATATCACATATTATGGGCATTATTTGTATAGTATAACATTAGTGTTTATAACATATTTTACTCATTACTGTAAAAAAAATCTGGGAAGTTGGAAGTGACATTGCAACATCAATGAGACACAATCATTGAAGTTCCAATTCTAGCTATCTAAGATCATTTAATATTTTCATAATGCAACAAAGGAAAAAAACATTCAAGTGTCGAATTGACATCCTGGTTCTAAAATTACGTTTGCAAAGTAAAACTTGCCTGATAGCAAGGCAAGTTTACATAGTAAATTTTTTGGATACACATTAGTTCAATGAATATTTATGGAAAATACTTTTATTTATGCGCAAAATAGCTTCAATTACTAAAAATAGAATGTGGTTTACGATTTTAATAAATTAATATCTTGATACTGGTTTTTAAAACGTGTAAGGCAGATTAATCATGAACTTTAATCCTGTGATTTTAGGTAAAACATATATTTTTTAAACTAACAATATTTACAACAATATTTTCTAATTAAAGATAAGGAAAATCAATACTATTCACATCTTTAATGATTAGAAGTTAGTAGATACCATTGAAATTGATGGTAGTTAAATGTCCTTTCGGAACTTAAATGTCAATTCATGATTTAGATGACTTATTGTCTCTTTCGCATTATATATACACCTATTTCCTATAAAATTAATTTGTTAATGTTCATTTTGTTCTAGAATTGTTATAAGCATTCGACTTGCTTTGTTGTTCTGAAATTGTTAAGTGTTTTGAGGCATTGCTTTAGTGTTTGTCTATTGTTCTTTGCATTTGTTACTAACAGTGAAGAAATGGCCCAAAGAAAAAATCCCAGAGGCACAAGAGAAGATGTAGATGCAGGGAGAAAATATATTTTAATACTCAGCCAAGATATCTTAATGCCTAGAAAATATATTTTAATGCTAATGCATAAAACACTAGAACTCTAGAAAATGCTTAGTCGTCTTAAAGATGAACTAGATAACATAAGAATATTATCAGAAGAGTTATGGAAAATCATGAACAATTGAATCAATTATTGATTCCAATAGCATAATCAGTACAAGCATTAATTTCCATAAAATGGTTAATTAGTAGAGAAAGCCCTATTGTTTTTTTTTTTGAATAGATTTTGAAGTTCAATATATGTTAAAGGCTATGTACTGTAATATTCTCTTTAGAGTTAACAAGTGGAAACACATTGGATTATTTTGGATTACATATCTATGTATAAAAGTAATATGTTTTATAAGTTATATCGATTTAGGAACTTCCCTGATGGGGGTACGGAGCCCGAAACATGTGGTTGCATCACCACATGACTAAATCCAAATGTTCAAGGTAGGTGTTGGCTTAGTGGGCCCTGACTCAGGTTCAGTGTTAATTAGCCAAGCAAATCCCTACACTACTGGCCCTTTCGGCATCAATCTGCGAAGCGCGGACTGAAGTCTTGCCCGAAGCAGTACGGGGGGATGCATGAACCAATTCTTTTCACCCAGAGATGGTAGTGATGTTGTTTTATACCCTAAACCCATCTTCACATGGATCGATAAGCCTTTTAGGGCTTATCGATATACTTATCTTATTAGGCTTCTAAACCTTCACAAAGGTCTACGATCGTCCTTCGTGGAATCTAAACAGGTGATTTATCCACTTACGCGCTTCTGTAATTATTCTTACCTTTGTATCTACTCTGATCGGCTTAAGTATCTGATAACTTCAACATGCATTAAGATATTCTTGTCGTAAACAGATATTATTACTTGTGTTCATATAATAAAGTAAAACATATATATTCGTGCATCAATATAATATTAAATCACAAACCCAATTTTCTTCATAACATAATTGCATGCATTCATAACAAAAGTAAATAGATCAAACACATGTAATCCCAGAATAATCATCTTTATTAATGCTTCAGATCTTCTTTACAGACTCTAACTATCCTGCGCACACAGCTGTAGGGGTCTACGTACTCAGCTGCGAACTTCTACCCTAGGCCTCTGCGCACATAGCTAGAGAGCCTCTTTCCTACACTAAGCCTCTTCGCTCTTAGCTCTTACTGACCCATTACATTAACATCAATTCCCAATTATAATATGCCTTAGACTCTTCTAAGACTTCCCTTTTTATACAATCCCATGGTCCACAGACCATGGGTATATCTCCTAAAGCCGACATGACTTATATAAACAAAGGGTAGAAACACTTTACATCTTCATGCTCCGCGACCACAAAATGTGGAGACTTTACAATTTTTATAAAAAAACTTGTGGTTTCTTCCCCAAAACTTGGGCTTTTAACCCCAAAAATAACCCTAGGCGACCTTATCCCAACATGCCCCTAACACAAATATGGTGACTCGCCCTCAAGTCACTCTGGTGGCACTGAGATATTGCTACAAAGACCTCCTAGCTCCACTTGCACCACTGCAACTTCAGTGGTACACTGTGTCGCCGCCTACTTGACCTGCTCTACTAGTTGTTCCATCGTTGGTCCTGCACTATCTCCTTGAATCTTCTGTTGTACTACCTGCGAGCTAGCCAACTTTCCTTTAATGGTAGCGGTGAACACATAGGCCTCATCCATCCAAGGCCCTAATTTGGCCTTGAGTACTACCTCTTTGCATTGCGCTGCTTCCACTTGTTCCTTTAGTTCCTTTGCTTCGTGTAGTTTTTCAAATCTCTGCGTGATGACGACGGTGCATGTCGTCGCTCTTGCTTCATCGTACCACTGTTGTGATTCCCTCACCTCAGTATTTAACCTCTACATGTTAGGATCTTCCTGCAAACTGGTAAGTACCTCCAGCGATTGCTCAAAGAGTGCAATGCAATCTATCATCGCATTATCTACTACAACAACTGCATCCTTGACAGTTGCCTCACACTGTTCTTTAACCTTTGGTGGAGTCGAAGATTGGGCATTCAACTCAAGCTCTATAATATTAAGGTTTAGCTCAAACTGAACCTTAGCTAGCTCAATCTTGGCATCATGCACACTTGTAGCCAAATTTTGAATCTTGGCTTCCACCGACGCTTCTTCTCGGATATGCAACTCCGGAATGATTCTGCATGCTTCAGGGACCACGTTGTAGTATTCTCATTCTTCTCTTGAATCTTTTTCCAGGTGTCGATCGCTGAAGTCTTCTCTATGAATAGCTAGGCATTGTTAACCTTAATCTCCTTGATCACACTCAGTGCGCACTAGTCTCGGGCCCTAAGTTCTACAATCACACCTTCTTGTAGCATGTGAAGGCCTTCACTTGGGAGCGCAGCCAAGTTCAAACCAATGTTTCTTAGAGCACTGATAGTAGCCTTGTCAACTTCCTCCTCCGTGGTTAGAGCACCATCTGGGAGTGCGACGGCCTGGGGATCCAAAGAAAGAACCATCTTCGTTGCTTCAGTATTTCCTAGCACCAAACTAGTCGACGTCATGTTGCTTTATGCTACATCGGTCTCCAGTTGAGTAGTTTGGATCTGCAACTCGAGCAGACCCATCTAAATGGAAACCAGAGCTTGCTTCTATTATTGCTCGAACTGTTGCATTAGTTCTGCAGTCACGCCCCTTACTTTATCCCCAATGTCATCTAAGTCACCTTCTGTCAAGGTGATTGGGTTGAGCAATGACTTACTAGCCTTGGACTTCTTCCGCGACCCTTCACTTTTCTGCTCCTAATTCTATTTCACTCGGAAAGGAGTGCTTTCCGGGGCTCCACCACCCTGTTCATATTGCTTCTCATCCTTTGTCTATGACGAAGGAGACTTCTGACTTTTGTCAGAGTCACAATCTTCCTCCTCTTCCTTCTCCTTTGCATGCTCCTTAGCAATGCGCTTTGCTTCAGCTCTGGATTTTTCCTTGGCTTCCTTTTTCCGTCTTTCAGCCATCTACTGCATTTTCAACTGGGCCTCTTCCTTCTTCTCCTTCCCCGTGGACTTGCTAGATCTAGCTAACAAATCTGAGGTCATGTGCCATTCTAGTGGCCGACGATCGAGGACCATTGTTATAGCATCATCCGTCGCAAGGTATGGGAGATCATACCACTTCTGTTATGGGTCCTTCTATGCTCAGATGGAGATACAGTGGAAGTCTGCTTTGAACTCTACGTATCTTGGCAACTGCTTGAAGACGGTTGGTGAAAACCGTGGTTTCTTGTTAATGGCCATATTGATACTCATCTCCATCAAAACCCATAATATCTCGTGGATCCATGCAGCATTCTTCGTGGCCCATAACGAAGCAAACTTCGTTACTTCTAGAAAATCGTTCGAGATTCGAGGAAACTGACTATCCTCTGTAGCTGCCACACAACGAATACAATCGACAACAAAAACCAAAAGTAATGAAACGTCTTGCTATGGTCATGTGCCTCCTTGCAGTTTGCGAAGAACTCGCTGCACAGGTAGTGCACCCAATTGAATCGTACACCCTTTATGCATTATGCCACTAATGAAACTACCAGTGCTGGCACCTCATCTGTGCGGCACTTTCTCATTACTCTCCCAGCCAATATTTGGGTGGCTACCTTCACTACAGGGTCAGTTATTCTTGAAATTGAATATCCGCACGGCTTCTTGACAAGCTTAAACTTGTCCTTCATTCTCTCAGCGAGGTCACGCTCGCCCACCTTTCTGCCAAATGCCTTGGCCAGATTGAGTCCTGAATGGGGTAGCCGACTGATCCTATGGATCAACATATCAGTTATAGGGATTGGCTTCTCCAACCAAAGGCACCCATCGTGCACTAGGCACAACATCCATTTGATAACTATAAAATTTATGGGTGTGTGGTGGTAATGCGGCACCCATAGCAGGTTCAACAATCCTGCCTTCTCCACCCCACCAATCCACTTCACCAGCTCTAGCACGCTAACACCCGAATCCTTATAGAATACTCTCTGCATGATGTTTGACCTCAGAATTACCCTCTTTGACAACTTTTCTCACTTCTTTCTCTTATCTTCCATAAAATACAGATCCCCATCACTGATAAATGATAGATTTTGTCTCAAGGAAGACATTAAGTGATTGGCATATTATACTTTTATGTTTTTTCTATTTGAAATAAGTTTTTGCAAATTAGCTATGAAACGCAGCTTATTCTGCAGCTAACCATGTTCTGTAACTACTTCCATGGTTGAATAGGTTACAGGTGTCAAACAAAGAAACCAGCCACATGGGCATCTCTTGTATCGTCTAGACATGGATCCTATCCTAGTCACCTAGCTCAAATCAACAAAAAAGCCAGATCAAGACCATAGTCAAAGGTGGAGTCAAACAAAGAAAGTCGGGAGTAATAGGACTCTTCATCCACTCTTCATGGTTAATTAATAAAACCTGATAGTTTTGTTGCAGCATTAGCTCGGATCAACCACTGATGTTAACGGTTTTATGCAACCATCTTGCTTGAATTAAATTCACCTGTAGTTGATCAACCATTTACGTAGATATATTGTAAAAAGTGTAGACAAACTATAGCTAATTTTCCTCAAAAGACAGTTATGAATGTTTTCTTTAAATACCAGTTGTACATAACTAAGAAAAGTTCGAATTTTTGGATGTGTTAAGCTTAGAATTATAGCTCTGTAATTTTGGAACTTGTTTTCCTATTAATAATATGAAGTTGTGTTTGACAAAGTGATCATTTGAAAGAATATCTTCAGCTAATTAGCATCTCAACTCAATCAGTTGCTGAGGGCCCCTACATTGAAGAAGGTTTTTATTTTTATTTTATTTACTGTTCAGTTTAGTTTCATTATTTACTTTTAGAAGTATTTTTAGTTTAACTTGATTCCCTGTAGTTTGTTTTCTTTTAGTTTTGATCAATAGCATAATGTTAGAATTCGATGGTGCAGTCTTGTTTCTTCAATCTATTTCATAAAGGAAACAACTTTGTTTTTAAATAGGGTAAGGTTGAAAAGTAATAAGGATGCATTTTTTATTAGTTTACTTATTGTTTGTATCCTCTGTTCAGATGCCAATGCATTGTGTGAATAAATGTTTTTGACCACCATTTTCAAGCTGATATCCATCCTAAACTAAATGGTTAAACATCATTTTACACAAGGATTGAAACCAATCAGTTACTATTCGCATGTTTTACTTAGTTCTTTGTACCACACTGTACATGAAGTTGCTTGTATGCCATCTCAAGAAATTTATCTTTCAAAATTGAAGGTTTGGGCAACTGGAAGTACTTCGGTTAGTTTCATTCTCTGTAATGATTTCAATTTTCCTTACAACTTCACCTTTTAATTTTT
Source organism: Pinus taeda (assembly GCA_000404065.3). NCBI lineage: Eukaryota > Viridiplantae > Streptophyta > Pinopsida > Pinales > Pinaceae > Pinus > Pinus taeda. Next base: position 5,037 of record APFE030023332.1, on the reverse strand, counting down.
GATTTAGGATTAAATGACAAGATAGGATAGATGCTCTGTTTTTCCTTCCTTTAACTTAGATTTTGATTAGTTTACCTTTAGGAAATTTAGACTCAGCTGCTCATAATTCAGACTATACATCATTAGGAATCAAAGAAACCCCCAAAACAAAACAATATAAAAATACAAAACAACGAAGTAAGAAGGGTTAACTAGCACATATAGTGCACTACACTTCATCAGTTTACGAGCCTCGGTTGATAATTTATTTAAAGCAATTTATGAAACTAAATTGACTAAACATTTTGGCGCTGTTGTTGGGGAAGTGTAACTAGGTAACCTTATCTCTTACATTCAAAAAAAAATGATATGCATAGAGAAAGAGACTCTAGGGGTAGATTTATATCTAGAGGTAGGAGTTCAATTCCTACAACACCACCTACTCCACCAAGAACAAGAAGAGATACACCTCCATCCCAAACTCATACTCCCAGCCATAGAACTCTTGAAATTCCAAGGACAGAAATCCAATCAAAATAATCTCCTACTTCATCTACCAAGTCAGTCCTAAAGGAGAAAAATCTTGGATCTCCAATAGCAAGAGTAGCCTTTTTCACCTCTACAAGGGAGCACATTTTAGTTGAAGAATTAGTAATACCTGGTGAGGAAGAAGAAGTAGAACCTCTCTCCCATATCCCATTAATAGAAGAACCAGTGGAGGAGAAAGTAACCTTGCAGGTTGAACCCTATACTTACCTTGAAGAAACTTTAATGGAAGAAGAAGGAGAGGGTGGAGAATTCACACTGTTTGGAGGAGGGGGTAGAGGAAGAGGTAGAGGAAATAATGGAGGAGACAGAGGAAATAGGGAAAGAGATAATTCTTTTGGATTCCCTATAGTGGATGAAGAAACAAATGCCACAATGAAAAATATCTCACCTTTTGTCCTCCCAAACATCCATGGGTTAAAAAGTGAGGATCCTCGAACATTTTTATTTGAGTTTGAAGTCTTGTGTAGAACCTATGATTATCTAGAAGACTCTCAAAAACTTAAGTTGTTCCCTTCAACACTGAAAGGAGTTGCTTTGAAGTGGTTCATGGGGTTAGTCACTCAGTCCATTAGAACATGGAATGACATGAAAAAAGTGTTTTTGGATAGGTATTTGGATTATTGCATGCCTGCCAATCACAAAGATGAAGTGTTCAAAATTATGCAAAGAGAGGATGAAAATTTAGAGGATTTGATTGAGAGATTCAACTATAATTTGAAAAGAGCAAAGATGGACAATTTAGATGAAGATACCTTAAAATCTCTTTTATTAAAAGCCATTAGAGATGAGTGGATAGATATCCTTAACATGATGGGGAAGGGAGATATCTCTCAACTCCCATTAAATGATATAGGATAATTATGTGTTCATCTCTTAAGAGGGAAATCTAAAACTGGGAAAGGTCCAAGAGATCCTTCTCTTGTTAAAGTAAATAAATCTGCAACTGGATCACTGAGTAGGGCAGAAATTGGTAATATGCTTGATGAATTCAAAACAGATATTCTAGGGAGTCTGATGCTTTAGTTATTTTCTGTCCAAAAAAAAAAAAAATGCTCTAAGAGAATGCCCTTTAGATGTAAAAATTATAGAGACTTGTATGATTTTCTCAGAGAATCATGAAACCAAGGGTTGTCCTTCGATTCCAGGTCTTAAGGTTGTTTTTCAGAAGAAACAATTCCAAATTCAGTAGAACCTCTTTGCTTTGTCTCTAGAAAACCTTGGCAGGGGCCACAAAATCAGGGATTTAACAATAAAATGTATCTTCATCCCCCACCAAATTGGAATTCTTGGTAGCAACCCCTCAATCTCAATCTTAACCTTGGCCTCAATCTCAATCTCAATCTCAACCTTGGGCACAAGGAGTACAAAATCCTTATGGGAGATTTTTTCAATATTATCAATACCCTCCATCATATCAAAATTATCGTCCCCCACACATTCCACAACAAAATCAATAGCCACAACTTCAAAATCAGAACCGTCAACTTTCATTACCATTTCCACAACAAAACCAAAGTCCTCAACTCTTACTGACATTTCAGCAGAGACCAAATCAGCTACATGTCCAACCATTACCAAACCCCAACAATAAAAATCCTCAGAATACCTACATGGTGGAAGGAAAACAATTTCCAACTTATATGATTACTCCTCTAGATATCAATGATGTTCAACTAAGATCTAGTAGGATATTAGAAAAATAAAGACCTTCTGTAGTTATTCAGGAACAAGACAATTTTGAGGAAGATTCTCTACAGCCCAATAAAAGTTTTGAGGGAACATCTCTCCAAAACCAAAACACTGAAAATGAAAAATAGAAAGAACCAGTGAACTCAACACTTATCATTGAGCATCCAGTATCTATTTTTGTGCCTCCTTTTCTTGAAAGACTACAAGTTGATAGAGGAGTAGAAAAGCAGATCATGTTGCCTAATTATGATTTTCTAGATGAATTAAAAAATGTATGTATCAAAATTCCTTTGTTACAAGCCATTAACTAGATTCCAATCCTAGCTAAAATAATAAAGGAGTTGAGCATAAAGAAACCAAGAAGAAAGGCAAAAGAAACAAAAAGAATTCACCTGGTAGGAAAAATAGCAGATATAATGATGGGAGAAATGGCCATACAAAAACATGTAGATCCAAGAAGTCCAATTGTGAAAACACATATCAATGGAGTTGAAATTCCAAACACATTGATTGATTTAGGGGCAGCAATAAACATCATGAGAAAACAAACCATGGAACAACTCAAGCTTCCTAATCTTCTTTACACCCCTACATTACTGCAATCAGCGGATAGATCTATAATCAAACCAGATGGATTGTTAGAAGATATTTTAGTATCCTTAGATTCTTGGGAATATCCTGTTGATTTTATGATCTTAACCCCCAAGAACAATCTAGGAGGACATCCACTCATATTAGGAAGACCTTGGCTGGCCAGAACTGATGCTTTCATTAGTTGTAGATCTGTTGATATGGATATTTCTGACGGGAATTCAACAAAGAAATTCACTCTATATCCTCCAGCAAGAACAATCACAAAAATAGATGACAAAGAATGGATTGATGATGAAAATAACATTCAGCCTCTCTTTACTATTTCAGATATTAGTAAAGATATTCAAATCTTAAATACAATGGAAAATTTTGAATCATCTTTAGAATATGAGCATGATCAATTTCAAGAAAAATCCAATATTGGATATTTGTCATCTAGGTAGATGTCTCTTGGTAGCTCTAAAATTGAAATCTTTCCAGGGAGAACATTGAACATAAACAATAACTTGGAGAAATTACAACAGGAAAAGCTAATCAAGACATTACAACCACATTCTACTGCACATGCATAGGAATATACTGACATGAAAGGAATTAGTCCTAAGACTTGTATACATCACATCTACATTGAGGAAAATTGTATACCTATCAGACAACCTGAGAGAAGGATGATTCCAAATCTTAGGGAAATTCTGAAAGAAGCTGCAAAAACTGTTGAATGTAAACTTCATTTACCCAATTTCAGAAAGCCAATGGGTTTCCCCTTTAGTAATTATGCCTAAAAAGAATGGTAAATGGCGGGTGTGCATCAATTGGATTCCTGACTGCCAGTTAGCATTTGAGACTTTAAAAATAGAAATTTCTGAAGGCCCCATCTTGAGAAGTCCAAATTGGAAACTACCTTTTCACATTTCAACAGATGCTTTAGATACAGCTCTGGGAGCTATATTAGGACAAAAAGACTTGATTCCCTATGCCATCTACTATACAAGTAAGAATTTGACTCCCACTGAGTTGAACTATATTGTAATTGAAAAGGAACTTTTAGATGTTGTTCATGCAATCAACAAGTTCAAACATTATATAACAATCTATGAAACCTTTGTTCATACAGATCACTCTACAATTAGATATTTAATGAATAAACCTATTACTAATGGCAGAGTTACAAGATGGATTTTAGTCTTGCAATAATTCAATATTACTGTGCTAGATAGACTTGGAAAACAAAACACAGTTGTTGATTTCCTGTCCAGAATTCAAAATATCAAAGATGACACTCTAGTTGAAGATAAGTTTCTTGATGAATATCTTTTTGTAGTGAATACTCAAACTCCTTGGTTTGAATATATTTCTAATTACTTGGTCACAGGGAAATTACCTTCACATTTTTTTCCTAGAGAAAAAAGAAAATCATTCAGATAAGTTCAAGATACTCATGGATCAGTAATGAATTGTATAAAACAGGCCCAGATCTTATGATCAGAAGATGTGTTAGGAAAGATGAAATTCCTGAGATTCTTAAGGCATGTCATGATGAGACGTGTGGTGGACACTTTGCTGACAAGAGGACAACCTATAAAATCCTTTCTTTAGGATATTATTGGCCATCCATCTTCAAAGATGCCAAAGAATATGTCAGGAGGTGTGACAGTTGCCAGAGGGTAGGGAAACCTGCTCCTTCAAATGAAATGCCACTATAAATTCAAGTACTCATTGAACCTTTTGAAAAATGGGCCTTAGATTTTGTTGGGCCAATTAATCCTTCATCTAAGCAAAATAAGTATATATTGGTATGCATTGATTATGTCACTAAATGGGTAGAGGCCAAAGCATTGCCTTTTGCTAATGAAAAATATGTAGTTAATTTTCTTTTTGAGGACAGCTTTACTCGTTTTGGTGTTCCAAGAGAAATTATGATAGATCAAGGATCTCAATTTACATCTAAAATGGTGAAGGGTCTTGTGGAAGATTACAAGATCAAACATAAGAAATCTACTCCCTATCATCCATAAGCAAATGGTTAAGTTGAATCTACGAATAAGGTAATTGAAGGAATTCTCACTAAGACTATGCATCCACACAGAAGAGATTAGGAAGAAAGGCTTCCTGAAGCCTTATGGGCCTATAGAACTACATGGAGGAACACAACGGGACATACACCCTATGAACTTGTTTATGGGAAACAAGCCCTGTTCCCTATAGAGTTTCAAATCAAAACCTTCA
>APFE030023324.1:0-10707 GCA_000404065.3 Pinus taeda | reverse complement strand
AAAAAAAAAGAAAAAAAAAAAAAAAAAAAAAAAAAAAAAAAAAAAAAAAAAAAAAAAAGGAGTCATGATGCAAGTGAGAAGAAAATGTTTCACCTTACAAGAAGTTTAATGGACCTCAGCCTAGAGAACAAAAAAACATAGGTGATGGTAGGAGACTGTTACAGTGTTGGACATGTGGTAAGGAGCATCTCAAGAAGGATTTTCCACAGAATCAGGGTGGTAGGACTCAGATCTACAATGCACAGGAAGCGTAGTCGTAAAAAAAGGGTGTGTGTTATTTTGTAGTGCATATTTCTAGTGATAAGGGTAAGGATGTTAAGGATGTGGAGGTATTCAGCACTTACCCAGATTTACAACAGTTTTAGGGTGTATTTTTCACAGAGATTTCAGATTTTCCGCCTCACTATCAAGTGGGATTTTCCATTGAGTTGTTACTAGGGGAAGCATTAGCATCGAAGGCACCATACAAGATGAGCACATCAGAGCTAGTGGAATTGAAGTTGCAGTTGAAGAAAATTCTTGACAAAGGATGCATTATGCTAAGTGTATCTCATTGGGGTGCACAAGTGTTGTTTGTGAAGAAGAACGATCATACTCTCAGGTTGTGTATCGATTACAAGCAGTTGAACAAGGTGACCATAAAGAATAGGTATTTGTTGCCAAGGATTGAAAACTTATTTTACCAGCTGAAGGTAGCAGCAATGTTCTTGAAGATTGAATTGAGATCTAGATACCATCAGGTACGTAAGAAGAGGACATCTACAAGTGTGCTTTCAGGACTGGGTATGGGAATTATGAGTTTTTTGTAGTTCCATTTGGTTTGACTAATGCTCCAACTACTTTTATGTACTTTATGAATAATGTGTTGCATCTTTATCTGGACAAGTTTTTTATTGTGTTCATTGATGATATATTGATATTTTGTAAGAATGAGGAAGAGCATGTCGAACACTTAGTAGTAGTGTTAAGATTGTTGAGAGTGCATCTGTTGTATGCCAAGCTTAGCAAATGTAATTTCTTTCAGACAAAGGTGCATTACTTGGGATATGTTGTTTCCAAGGAAGACATAGCAGTGGATCTAGAAAAGATAAGAGATATTATGGAATGGGAAGATCCTAGCAATGTGGATGAGGTAAGGTCATTTATGGGGTTAGTAGGTTACTACAAGAGGTTAATTAGGAACTTCTCGTAGATTACATATCCTATCACATCATTGCAGTGAAAAGGGAAGAAATTTGAATAGACAGAGGAATGTGCATCCAGTTTTGAGCAGTTGAAGCAACTGTTGACAAATGCTCCAGTTCTTAATATTGCAGATATAAATAAAAAGTTCGTGTAGTGTACAGATGCTTGTAAAAGAGGACTTGGTAGAGTCCTTATTAGGAAGGAAAAGTAGTATTCTATGAATCAAGCAAATTGAATGAGCACGAGCATAACTACATTACACATGATCTTGAGTTGGCAATGATCATCCATGCATTGAAGATGTGGAGACACTATCTTCTTGCCAGGAGGTTTGTACTAATGAGTGATCACAGTGGATTGAGATACTTGTTTAATCAACCGACTATAAATGACATGCAAGCTAGGTGGTTGGACATGATCATTGAGTTTGATTTTGAGATCATGTAATTTAAGGGAAAGGAAAACAAGGTTGTAGATGCTCTTAGAATAAGAGTGCAGGTGAATCATATAGAAACTATGAGTTCTTATGGTAAATATCTACAGGATCAGATCTTACAAGTAGGACAACAGGATGACAAGTGTAGGGAGTTTATGCGTTGGTTATAATAGGGTACAGGTGATCAGGATGTGGACTATCATCTTATAGCATATGGTTTAATGATATTTAAGGACATGATCTACTTGTCGTACAACAGTGAGCTCAAGAATATTATCTTGAGGGAATTTCATGCTAAATTGTATTTAGGTCACCGACGATATTAGAAGACATTGATGGTGGTGAAGAAGTTCTACCATTGGTTGAATCTGAAGAAGGAAGTGGCAGATTTTGTGGCTAGATGCTTGGATTCTCAACAGGTAAAATCAGATTGCAAGAATTCAGGGGGATTACTATAATCGATTCTAATTCCAGAGAGGCAATGGAGGTCATTTCCATGGATTCCATTATAGGGTTGTTGAGGACATCTAGACAGCATGATTCCATCATGGTTGTAGTGGAAATGTTGAAAAAGTTAGCACACTTGATTCCAGTGTATTCTACATATTCAGTTGGTGATGTAGCACAACTCTTCATTGGGGAGATAGTGAGGTTGCATGGTGTTCAGAAGAAGATTGTGTCAAATAGAGATGCTAAGTTCATTTCCAGATTCTTGAAAGAGTTGTTTTCCAGTTTGGGTACAATGTTGGCTTTCAACACAACTTATCATCCGCATATAGATGGACAAACAAAGAGAGTCAACAGAATATTGGAGTACATGTTGAGGATGTTGAGATGCATCAATAGCGGAAGTAGGAAGAGTATCTTCCATAGGTTGAGTTTTCTTACAACAATGGGTATCAGGAGTCATAGAGGATGAGTCTGTTTGAGGCACTTTATGGGTGGAGTTATAATACTCCTATCAATTGGAATGATCCAGTACACAGGGTATTGATAGGACCATACGTTTTGGCATAGAAGGAATAGTAAATGCAGGTAATCAAGAAGAATCTAAAGGTAGCATAAGACAGGCAAAAGAGCTATGCAGATCAACATAGGTTGTTTAAGGAGTTTTGGGTGGAGGAACATGTATACTTGTGCATCAAGCCCAAGAAAATCTCCTTTAGGATCGGGTCATGTATGAAGTTGGCACCTCGATATTGTGGGCCTTTCGAGATCCCCGAGAGGATTGGACTAGTAGCCTATAGACTTGCACTACCTCTAACTATGAAATTCCATGATGTTTTCCATGTTTCATTGCTTAAAAGATATGTAAAGGATGTTTATCATTTTATTGATTGGTTTGTATTGCAAGTGGAGCCAAAATGAGAATTGGAACCTTAGTGTGTTTTGCAGAGAAAGATGATCATGCTACGGAACCGAGTAATCAAGTAAGTTAAAGTGTAGTGGAAGCACTTTGGGCCCGATCAATCTACATGGGAGATGGCTAATCAGATGTGCGTTATGTATCCTTCCTTTCTTGTCGATTGAGGAAAAGCAGTTTTTGTATATGTATATATGTATATGGATGTAAATACTGCAATGAGATATGTTATAAATCTCCAATAAGTGGTATGGTTGTAATGTTTTCATGTTTGTCATGTTGGTTATGCTTTTCAGTGGGTTGTTCATTGTAAATACTCCATCAAGCTAATTTATAAAGCTCCATGGACATTATGTTGGGTTTTCAATGGTTTGCTAGTTGTATATGTCATTGAACACTGAGGACATTGTTCCCCTAAGAGGGAGGGGTCTGTAACAGCCCCGAGTTAAAATTCCATGTAATAAAGTTAATAAAGGAAAAATAAGACCAAGCTCATGGGGCACGTATTCCAAGCTGAATGTTGGGAAAAGCATCCTAGTGTGGTTATTCATTTGGCTTAATATGGTTAAGGAAAAATTGGCAAAGGCAATGGCAAAGACTTTGGAAAGGCAAGAGGCATTATTTGGCATTTTATTTATGAAAATAATGGAAAATAGGAGAAAAGGAAGGAAAGGCCACAGGTTGCATGTGAGGAGGGAAATGAAGAAAAAATAATAGAAATTGAAGAAAATAGAGGCCTCATTGATAAAAAGGCTTCTGAGGATCAATTCAAAACCTTTTTGTCAGTTTAACCTTTTGTAAGTTCAGTTTTGGAGCTCTCTCTCTATTCTCTCTACTCTCTCATACTCTTGCACACTTAGAGCATTCTTGAAGCACTCTAACATTGGAGGGAGGAAGGAAAAGGAAGGACAAGAAAGCAAATGGAAGACAAGATCAAGCAGGGAAGAGTTGGATCAAGCGGCGATAGCGTGATTACTTGTAGGTATTGAGTTGCATGTGTGATTTCCTTGCTAGTTTTTGCATTCATGGTACATGCACGTTTGTTTTTGGTTCTCTTTTTGTCATTGGCATGGGTTTTTTCCAATTGTGACAATGGTTATAAACCTTGCTTTGCATTTTCAGATAGCCATGGTGTGATGGGGATTCTCTTATTTGGTTGAGATGGATTGTTAGATGGTTTCGAAACTGTGTGGGGTGGTCTCGGGGAGGAAACACAAGGACTAGGAATCCCTAGACCGGTGAATATGGAATTGTGGTAAATTTTGATTGTATATGCCCTCGTTGGGCCTAAGAATCCTCGATCGGTCAATGGTAAGATATACAATAAAGCTGAGAGGGTGGAGATGGACAAATTCCTCATGGTTTAGGTGGATAAGTCCAGAGGCATCCATGCTTGTATAGGCCTAGTGATTTGTGGACCGATATATGGTGGGATTGCATTAAATCCTGGTAGAGTATGTTTCTTATTTTTGCCTAGGAATCCATTGGTGGGATTCTGGTAAATCCTAGTTGTATAGATGAGGGATTAGGCCTGGGAATCCCTTGGTGGATTGTGGTAAAAAATAAGGAAGTCCTAGTTGTTTTGTTGTCAGTCCCACATTCATGCTTGGAATATGGCACTAGGATGATTAACTGAAAGAAAGATTTGGTTCAGCCCAATCTATGGTTGGGTGGTACGCGGAAGTCCCTGAACTGGTTGCATTTTTCATATGTTAATAAGATTTATTTCCTCTTGTGTATTATGTGTAGATGTGTTTTTTATTATGTGGTTATAATGGTTGTTCTATCATTTTTACTCTATTGGTTATATGTTGGTTATAAGTGTTAGTGTCAGTCAATTTTCCCTTCCACTAGTGATCAAATGTTCTCTTTCAGAATGTCCATTAGGGTTTAAGGTCAAGTTTTTGTCATTTCACTAGGTCTTCCATTCAAAAAAATTGGTCACTGGTTAGTGTGTTTAGATTGTCAGTTACTCCTTTACAAATTTCCATGTTTCAGTCACTTTCATCAAGTCTCAGCTAAGTGTAACATCATTAAGATACTATCATCATCATGTCATTCATAACCATCATGATTTCATTCAGTTCAATGTCTCTATTAGGTCATTAGGGTTTCAAGGTCACTAAAGCTCTCATTTCATGCATAAATTTCGGCAAAGGAAGAGTGGTAATAAGCAAGTCTCTTTAATAAATTTTGATATCAAATGTAATTTTATGTTTTTATATGTAATAAGTACTTCAAAGTTCCAAGTTCCAAGTTCCAAAGGCTGTAGTTCAGAGTTCCAAAAACACTCAATGTCTTAAGAAAGCTAATAAAGTTACCAAGTTTCAAATTTCAAAGGTCATAAAGTGTCAAGGTTCCAAATTCAAGTTTAAAAGGGTAAGATGAGTTGTTTTAAACTCATTTTCACTCTTAAAAGTTCAAACATCTCTCAGTCATCATCGTGTAGGATAAAATTTTGTGAAAATCAAGGGTTTTGTTGCATTTTGGGAGAAGTGTGACCCTTCTGAGGAGAGGTGCGACCCTTCTGAGCAGAAGCGCGACCTTTCTATGGGGAAATGCGACCCTTTTAGGAGAAATGTGACCTTTCTATAGAGCAATGCGACCCTTCTAGTTCTCGTGCGACCCTTCTAGTTCTCGTGTGACCCTTCTAGAGACACCTTGGGAGAATGAGTTTTTGGAGGCCTTCCCATGGGTCATTTAAAAAAATTCAAGATGTTATGGAAAATAGGCAAAAAAGGCTAGTTTATCGTTCTTTTAGATTTCAATTTTGACTTTAGAAAGGCACCTAAAAATGACCTCAAACTTGGCGGTACGCTTCTGCAATTTTATGAGATTCTAATTAAAATTTTCGCTTTGTAATTTTTCAGAGTCTCTAGTTTTACTTTTATAAAAGTCAAAAGGTGAAAGTGGATGAATGTAAATGGGTTACTATATGGGCAAATAGATTTCTTATCCTCCATTTAATGCTTTGGATAAACATCTTGTGATAGTTAGATAAAAGAGGAAATGGTTGAGTAACCTCCCTAGTATGTAGTAGTGATCAGATAGGTGCATGTATTTGACTTTCTTTGTTGGAAATTCGACCTCCTAGGGAAGATTTCGAATTCAAAGCCTATATGAGGCATTTTATAATCATTTCCAAGGGTTGGATGCAGTGGAATTAAGCCTTGAATGCTAGTGTAATTGAGAATTTGGCAAGAAATAATAGACAGAGTTTGCAGCTATTATAGTGGGATTCCTATGGTATGTGTTTTAGTAGTGTTTTTCCTTCAGTGACCATAAGTTTGAAAGTATTGTATCTTTCATTTTCATTTCCATGTTTCATGTGCTTGTTTCCTGAGATAATAAATAGAATTCATTCATGTAATGCTCTGTTTTGGAGAAGATTTCACATTATTGTTCATTTCTCTTCTGATATAAACAAATTCATGAGACTCATGCTCATTTAGAAACCCTACCTATCTCCCATATACACAATGACAACCCTAAAGTGCTAAAGTGTGTGCCTACCTTGCCCCATTACATCTCTGCAAATCCGATTCTCAAATCCTAGACCTAGCTCCCTACACCTAAGACACCATCCATCAAACAATCAAAACCAAATCAAACCTTGAGCCTAGCATTTCTAGCCTAAAATCCTTTACATTCCAGTCATCTCTTGGTTGTGATTCCATAGAGAGATCCCTCTCTGGTTTGGTAGGGCTAGCTACCAAACTGAAAGCTTGGTCTGTGGTTACCTTCGTCGATTTCCTCATCAGCCTGGGTCATTGTGGGGGATAACATTCTGGCATCGTTGTCGAGGAAACGAGAGATCATATCTTCCTTGGGAAAGAACGACAAGGATCGGATCTGATTGTTGATGGTGGAAAGCAATCAGATACATATGATGGCTAGAATCATTCACTTGGAAAATCCAAGTCAGTTTCACATTTAATTCTAAACCTCCACTGGAGGATGAACCTTACCAACAGAAAAATGAAAGGAAAACATGGGAAGATCAGGTATTCAAATTGGACTTTCATCCAAGACTTCATGTTCTTTATTGTAAATTGTTTCTTTTCTTTTTGTGAGAATTTCAAGAAGGTTTTACAGAGTATATTGTATTTGAGAAAAGATCCCATACCCGCATTTGATTGCTTTCCTTTGAAGATTGTGAATAAAAATTTTGATTTTGATCAAGGCCCTTCTTTCGATTCTTATGATGACCATCTTCAGCTTGATGAGCTTCAAGAGATCAAGACTAATCCTATAGCTTATGTACATACTCCTACACCTTGTAAAATTCCAGATAGATACAAGCCACTCATCTTACCTCCTATACCCCAGGCTTTCCCTGAAAATTATTACAAATATATTCCCAGGTTTGATGGAGAATATGGTAACATCACTGCTGAGAAACACATTTAGAATTATGAAAATTTTCTCAAACTTTTTGAGGTTGAAGAAGATGATGTCAATATCAGGATTTTTGCTTTATCTATGTAAGGTGAAGCGAAGAAATGGTTCAAGAAATTACTAGCTGCAAGCATTTTTTATTTCCATCAGTTTGTGAAACTCTTCCTTGATAGATGGGTGATCAAAAGAAATCCTTTTCTAATTTTAGAAGAATATAATTAGTTGGAAAGACAACTAGGAGAAACAGTGCAATACTTTTCAGTCAGGTTCAATCAAGTATACCATTCAATCCTTGTTGATATCAAACTGCCACCCGGTTTAGCTCTATTACACTACCCAAATGCCTTTGATCTGTAAATGGAATTTCAATCGAGAGAAAGGAACCCTACAACACTCAGAGAAATGCAAGACAGGGAAATAGCTATGGAAGCTAATTTGTTAGTCAAAAGGTCAAAGTTGAAAGAAGAAGCGAGGGAGAACATAGAGAAGGAACATCTAACATATTTAGAAGTGAAGCTCGACATTTTGGTAAGCACAATGGAAGAAATGATGCAAAAGGTCACCATGAGAGATGAACTTATTATTCAAAGACACCATGGCCCGCTTGTTACAGAAGAAGAAGAGGTTGTTGACCCTAACCATTTTGTTGCTAATCTTAGTTATCATAGATCATAAAATGATTGTTTTATGTATTTGCTTGAGGACAACCCTAAAGCTAAATTTGTAGATCAACGTGAAGGAAAAATGTATTCTTTATCAATGTTCATGTTTGATGATGTTTCTCCTAAACCTGGTTTTCCTAAGTACGATGAATATGATGATGATTTCAATGAGCAACCAGCAGCATGTTTTCAACACTTTAAGGAAGACAGACAACTTGCACATGTGGTTTATGATAGAGAGGAGGAGTTTGATGAAAACTCTAAATTAGGTAAGCAGTTTTACAACTTGGACAGTGAACACAAAGAGAGTAATGAAATGGATGACAATAACTCTTTACCTTTATGTTATGCTTCATTTGAATTAATAAAGGAAGATCATAAAATCACCAAAGCAGAGAAGCAGTCTAAAGCTAGTTTAAAATGGCAGCAAACTTCTTTGCTTTTGAATGTTTTGATATCTGATTATTTGGATGGGTTTTGCAGCCCTAGTGATTCTCCTTTAGTTGTTTGTGAAACCGAAAAAAAAAGGGTGAGGAGGTTTTAATTAAGTAATCTTTCAGTTTTAATATGGATCACGGAGAATATCATGAAATTCTTGACCAGGGTTCCTTACCTCTTTGTTTCTCTTCATTCGAAATAATAAAAGAAAACTATAAGGTTACCAAGGAAGCAAATAATCAAGTTGAAAGTAGTGGACAACCTTCTCCTAAAGTTTTTGAGAATGTTGTTTGTAATATAGAACCTTTTTTCATTCCACAATCACCATTACCAAGCAACATTCAATTTGAAAATACAGTCGAAAGTGTGGAACACAAAGTGACATTCATACATGTAGCTCAAATTTTGAGGATGTTAGATTTCAAATTGAGCATCATGATTTATAGGAAAGCAATGAAAAAGAGCAGGTTGTTTTAGAGCCTCTTGCAGATGATGATTTTCCTCCAGGATTATAAAATGAAGAGTCTATTGAAGAAGAGCAGTTTTTCCCAGATCCTATGGATGTGTACATTTTTTCTATTGATACTATTGCTGCCCCAAACACAGATTTTCAAGAACAAATTTCCCTTTCTCTTGATGCGAATGAAAAACTTGATGAACATATTTTCTTCTTTCATCCTCACAAAAATTTTGCATTGGAAAATGCGGGGCGCTCTTGTATTTCTACTAACTTTCAAGACATGGTAATGTTCCAGATTATTGAAGACCCTATTGCAAATTTATTGCAGCCATATAGGGAGATTAATTTTATTGTATTTATGGATCATGTACACATGTTCAGTGCACACTTGGAGTGGCCTTTCTTTTGTTTTTTCTGCCTACTCAAGAAAAGTGTGAGCAGGATTCAAGTAAGTAGTCATTTGTTGGATTGGTTACAATGGAGGGATAAGTACACATGATTGTATATATATCTTCAGAAGGTGGGTGGTTGAGATCCTGATGGTTTACTGCCATAAGTAAGTTCAGTCAATGTGTTTTTTATAGTAAAGTCAGTTAGTCAGTCAGTTTTTAGTTTTGAATTTGGTCTTTTGCATTTTGACTCCATTACCCAATGAATAAGGCTACTAGGTCTACAATGTTCTTGACACCTCCAAGGTGGTGCCATCCCTAGCTGGAGCCAATGTTACTGTCAATCAGATTTTTCTTCCACCAGTGATCGAATTTTCTCTTTCAGAATGTCCATTAGGGTTTAAGGTCAAGTTTTTGTCATTTTACTAGGCCTTCCATTCAAAAACTTTGGTCATTGGTTAGTGTGTCTAGGTTGACAATTACTCCTTTACAAATTGCCATGTTTTCATCACTTTCATCACTCAGATAAGTTTATCATCATTAAGAGACTATCATCATCATGTCATTCATCACCATCAGGATTTCATTCAGTTCAGTGTCTCCATTAGGTCATTAGGGTTTCAAGGTCACTAAAGCTCTCATTTCATGCATAAAATCCAACAAACGAAGAGTGGTAATAAGAAAGTCTCTTCAATAAATTTTGATATAAAATGTAATTTTGTGTTTTTATATGTAATAATTACTTCAAAGTTCCAAGTTCCAAAGGCTACTGTTCAGAGTTCCAAAAAGACCCAATGTCTCAAGAAAGCTAATAAAGTTACCAAGTTTCAAATTTCAAAGTTCATAGAGTGTCAAGGTTCCAAATTCAAGTTTAAAAGGGTAATATGAGTTACTTTTAACTAATTTTCACTCTTAAAAGTCCAAGCATCTCTCATTCATCATCGTGCAGGAGAAAAATTTGTGAAAATCGAGGGTTTTGTTGCATTTTGGGAGAAGTGTGACCCTTCTGAGGAGATGTGCAGCCCTTTTGAGGAGAAGTGCGACCTTTATATGGAAAAGTGCAACCTTTTTAGGATAAATGTGACCTTTCTGTAGAGTAGTGCGACCCTTCTAGTTCTGGCGCAACCTTTCTGTAGAGCAGTGCAACCCTTCTAGTTCTGGCACGACCCTTCTGGAGACACCTTGGGAGAATGAGTTTTTGGAGGCCTTCCCATGGGTCATTTTCAAAATTTCAAGATGTTCTGGAAACTAGACAGACAAGGATAGTTTACCACTCTTTTTTATTTCAATTTTGAATTTAGGAAGGAACCTAAAAATGGCCTCAAACTTGGCACTACGCTTCTGTAATTTTCTGTTATTTTAATTAAAATTGTCAC